>OY735233.1:3689306-3891806 GCA_963457665.1 Thysanoteuthis rhombus
TTGCTTTGTGTCCAGCTATTTTTTCCATCAATTTCTACACGTTCAAACTATTTAGCTTATTTTTTCCACCCAATCCCTCACCGACTGCTATCTGCCAGTGATCGTCATCTCATCTACTCAAGCAAGTATAACAACGGGAAAGGAATATTTGCCTCTATCCTACCACAGAATTTCATTGAAATACATCCCTCACTTTCGGTGATATCATATCAACGATAAAAAAAAAAAACGAAAAATACTAAAATCGAACAAGATTCCTTGATCCTTCCCCAAATTTTATCTCCTCTTTTCTTATCCAATCAACCACATTTTTTAATTTTCAACTTCCTCCTCAACCATTTCCTTACGTCAATGCGAAAAACATACAAGGCCAGATGTTCTCTAATCATGAAAATTAAAATTCATTCAATCTTTTTATTGATTTGTTTTACTACAATTCTGTACATCGATTTTTTGAATTGACATTTTTTATCTTTTTTCTAGAATGTTCCTTTTCCAGCTTTCATTAAATTGATTTGATTAACACTTAATTGGACAAAGTTATGTATGATTAGTTTAGAATCGCAACGTTATTGTCTTTTTCTTTGTCATAAACAGATAATTATGTGATAAATAAATAAATATACACACATATATATACACACACACACACGCATATATATATATATATATATATATATATATATATATATATATATATATATATATATATATATATATATATGCGTGTGTGTGTGTGTATCCGACAACATGATAGAGAATTTGACAATCGGGAACAATGTCTTTGCACGGACCAAATTACCTTCAGAGATAAATCTGTCCGAGCCAAAACTTCGTTCCGAAATTTTCAATATATTCATTATGCCGTCCGATGCTAATTTCTATTTGATACAAACCATACAGCTGATACGGGAAAACAATGCCTAGAAATACGTGTAGATGCAAATAATTCGGAAAGCCAACAGAATATAAACAAATCTATTGGAATGGGAGGGAGTTCTGAGTGTTATGTAGATTTCTGTCTGCCGTCCAGGCCTTGGTAGCTCAATTGGTAGGAGCAGACTCCGTCAAACAGTGATCCAATTGTAGCGTGGATTCCATCCGAGGCTCATTTCCCAATTAACGTCGCTTGCTCAATACTTAAAGCAAATCGGTCCGAGCAAAAACTTAGATCGTACATTGTCAGTTTCTTTCTCATTATTATCTATGTATATACGTCTAATGGAAATCATCAACAAATACTGTCAACATAGCTTCCTTCATTTTTTGAGTTGGTCTGGCTAGTTATCTATATACGTATGTAACAAGCACACAGGTCGCACCTAGAGGGCTGAAAATTCAAGCATTTAATCCCTTATCATGTTTAGAAAAAGCCTTTTTTTTTTTTAATTTCCGCCCTAGATTTTTAGTGGAGGGTTTAATTTGCGATGTGAATTTGTTCTAAACTGGTCTCTCAGTTTGTGTTTATCAGTATTAGCGCTTGTTATTTTGAATTCAGACTCTTTTTAGTGATCACTGCTCAACAAAGGGCGAAGGGAGTAACTCATCTATTGATCACTGATTATCAAGATTGATCACCCAAACATGCTTCCAAAAGTGTGTGTATGTGTGTGCGTGCGTAAAATAACTATTACGAAGAAGGAAATGCACATTTCAAAGCGGGCAATGCATCATCATCATCATCATCAGTCTTTTATCGTCCGTCGTTGGACATAGACCTTCCCCAGGATTTGCCACACTTCTCTATCATGGGCGTCACGGAGCCAGTACTTCCTGAACTTGTCTAGCTCGTCTCTCCATCTAACATTTTGCCAGCTTCGGTTGCACATGTGGTCTCAGGGAATCCATGTTGTGAGTCGTGATGTCCATCGATTGTCTGCCATTCTTGCAACATGGCCAGCCCACCGCCATTTGAGATTTTTTTATGGATTCTATGATGTCTCTAACTCTTGTCTTTTCCCGGATGTGCTGTGCGGTTTTGTGGTCTCTCCATGTGAGGCCCAGCATTATTCTTTCATGTGCACGTTGCATGGTTCTCAATTTGCGGGTCTATCTCTTGGTTACGTTCCATGTTTCGGCTCCATAAGTGACTATTGGGAGGATACATTGGTTATACACCCTTCTCTTTAGGAAATAAGATTTACATCAATAGAGCACTTTTTATGTACTGAAAGCTTTAAAACTGAAAACAAATCAGTCCAGCAATTAGCAGAATTCCTCTTGTTTACAATCCCAGATTCTTTTCAAAATGAAAAAAAAGATGTAGTTTCTTTCATTGCTAATTAAGCTGATTACGGTCTTGTCAGCAAAATCTAGTCTTTGCCACGTTACATCTCTCTTAAAATACGAATAACACATACATGTATCCACAAATCTTGACATTTTCCAACACCTTTGCTAATACAGATACTGTTATTATCAAGTTGATGCAAAATAATTGTGGTACTTATTTTTGAGACGTTAGGGTTCATCTGTTATTGGCGATTTCCATTTGCAAGCCATTATTGAGGCGGAACCATGCAAAGCAATTTGAGCGGACGCAGAATAACTAAATGTTGACCATTCAACAGATGCGAAATAGCCCATTGTTTGCATGAATTATCCTGCAGAAAACGAACTAACTGGGCTACGAAATTCACCCCGTTTACTCGTCAAACCGATCCACGGCCAAATACCACCTTTTCAATCATTTCCAGCACTTCCTGCGAGACAAAGACTTCAACAATCAAGTAGCAGCTCAAAACGCCTTCGGGGAATTATTGGTTCCAGGATCCCAGAATTCAATGCTTCTGGAATAAATGGACTTGTTTTTAATTGATAGAAATGTTTATATTCTGAAGATTGTTATCTCGACTTTCATTCTGAGCTGAGATATGCAGCTTAAAAGTTGATGATGAAATTACAATTCTTCATAGTCTAATCTAACTGAAACTAAAGATAATCAATTTCATTTGAGGCATATATATATGTGTGGGGGGGTATGTGCACGTGTAATTATATATATTTATGTGTCGATATATATGGTTGTGTGTATATATTTTGAAATTATGATAGGAATACGTATGTATGTGATAATCCAGTTGATCACCGCTAAAAGAATTAACGGATAAGCAGGTTACCAAGCTGTCCAAAAGTACAGCGTTCCTATGAAGAAAAAAAGAAAAACTTCCGGAAGCCGAAACGTCGCAAGGTGAAAAAATACCAATTATATATGTTGGTTGAATCATTTGAGCGTCCCCAGAATACAAAGGTAGTTATGATTGTAAGGCTGAGTCATCTGAGGTCGTGATGGTGGGAGGTACAAAAGACTTAGTGTAGAAAGGGGGAAGAGATGGTGTGCGCTTCTTCTATATCTATTTGCAGCAAAATAAAAGCCGTACACAATTTTTGCCTGTCACCTTTCCTGAAAAAAGTTGCAAAATGAAATTTTTCAAAGCAGTGACTCTGGAATCTATTAGATGATAATTCAAAGAAGAAATTAAGTTCATTCTTTAAAATTATAGGCATTCAATTTTATATATATATATATATATATATATATATATATATATATATATATATATATATATATATAAGCACATTTGATATATCATAAAAGCTTATATATGTATAGATATATATGTGCATGTGTGAAGAGTGGAAAATCAACATGAATCTGAGGAAAAACTACTGAAGGATGATGTACAAATGGTAAGGTAACCAAAATGGAGATGGGCTCTACATTTAGCAAGATAAGATAACAATAGATCGATTGATGCCCATGGGATAGCAAACGCAGTAGGGAAAGACTAAAAATAAGATGGATGGATAAATGAATAAGTTTGCCGGTAATAGGATGGTACAATTGCAATCATATGGAGGAGATTTGGTAGACCTTTATCCCCCGGTGGACCTATAATGGCTGCTGCTGATGATGGTATAATCCGTATGTGTGTGTGCATTCATTGTATCTATTATTATACAGCTGCATTTGCAAGTTACTTTCCAGAAAAATTGGTTGATCTCTGGCTGCTCCCACCTCGAGTTCCCCCGAGAGTGACAAATCACAGATTATAATCTGCGATTGGCCACACTCAGGGGAAGTATGATAATAATTAATGAAATGGTCAATCGCTGCAGGAATTTCTATGATTGATTTATGAGCCGTCAGAATTCACCTAGGAGTGGCAGTGTTTGTAACTGTCAGAGGGTCAGAAGTGGGTGAGAGAGGGGAGAGAGAAAGGGGTGAGAAAAGGGGTCAAGGATCAACGTTTGATGAGATTAATGTCTTGTCGATGGCACCAGTCTGAAACTCTTCAAGATTTTGGTGAGGATTATGTTACAGGAACCTCGTTCTGTCAAATTGAAAATCGAATCGTTGGCTTCGGCTCTTTGCCAAAAATTATCAAACTTGAAATGCAGGTGGAGTTGATTTTTTTTCCTGTAACATTAATAACAAGAACAATTCTCACCAAATGAATAAACTTATAAGAACTAACCATGTTTGGTAATTCAATAAAAACCAATGTCTTTCGGTAGAATGCAGAGCTGGACGTGATCAATTGAAAATTCGTAAAAAGGGAGTTTAATAATTGAATCACTTTTCTTGCCTTTTGGAGGGCAGTGATCACTAGAAAACCAAAATTTCCAAGAAACAGGTGCACACAAACTAAAGAATCAGTTCAGCATAAACCTAAATTGCAAACTAAACATGACCCCCATCCACTACTAAAGGCTTATTTAGTGTGGAAATTTGTAATAACAATAGAAAAACGTTTTGTTTTTTTTTCACACATGATATTGAATTAATTTTCAAATATTCAGTTCTCTAGCTAGCTTTGTGCAAAATGTACGCATGATACATAACCAGCTGGTCCAGCTTAAAAACTAAAAAAAAAACCTATGTGGACTGTTTTGGTTGACAGTTTCTCTTGAACATTCCCTTTCCATTATTTAAAATTACAACCATGAGATTGAGAAGCGATTCTGTAACTTCCTGAGTCAAACTAACAAGTCTTATATACGTATCAATTTATCTATAATACATACAATACGAAAGTTGCTGTGATCATCTTCAGTCGAAATGGGAGTAGGAGTGAAATTTAACCCTGAAGCAGCCAGGTGTGTTAGAAAATAGCAAATGGCCGTAGCTATGCTATAGTTGCACTTAAAACTGTGTAATCAAGCAGACATTATTTTGAATTCTAAAATCTGTATATTCATTTTGAGTAAAAAAAATGACTTATCAGCGACGATAGCATCAGTTGCAGTAGTTGTAGTTATATTTTCAGTAGCCAGCGAACTAGCGTTACGTATACACTCAGATCAGCCGATTCAGTGTTTGTTTGTTTACAACACTCCTTCCTTTTTTCCCTGTTTATTATGTTATAGAAAGCAAGGGTTGCTAATTTGGATGTTTCTGTTTTGTTTTTCCGAAATGGAGTCTCGTGTTGACAGTGTGAACATTTTTTGTTTGCATGTTTCAAAGACCAGTGTTGCCAATTAAGATGTTAGGTTTTGTAACTCTCTGAATCCGAGAGCATTTTGAAGATTGAAAAATTGAAAAATCACATCTAATTTGGTATCACTGACAGACTGACAGTTCGCAAATTATAATTATTATCGTGTGTTCCTGCTCTTGCACAATAATTAAATATTTTTTTGTTCTTGTGTTAGTTTGCAATCTTAATTCTTTGATTTTTGGTTTCAATTATTGGTACCATTAACAACTACTGTTATGGCCTAATCACGTTGGATACACCTGTTCTCGTACAATCATCGAAGTTGAGCGAGACCGAACCTCCTTAATACCTGGATTGGAGACCGTGGACAGCTGGGGAAGTATCCCTGCAACCATACTGTATTGAGTATCTTTTTCCTTTGACGCCTTTCATCATATCCTGTATGGAGGAGGAGAGACTTGGGCACAACACTCTCGTAGTAAGCACCACGCAGAGCAGCTCATGCAAATATTGGCCGATAGGATTCAATAATTATAATAAGCATGGTATGGTAGCAATCTAATAAAAGGCATAAGATTTTGTGATTACTCTTGGGTAAAATATAAATCCATCCCGGTGCTCTGTAATATCGTCAAAAATCTTGAAAAAAAAACTTCTTATTGGCATGCCTCTGTGTTAACAGAGAAGAGGGTGATTGAGTGCACAAACCACATGGACAAACCTCATTCCCATAACTTTTTTACCTGCTCTGACAGTAAGAGAAGAATGCTGCTAGCATCATAGTCAACCTTGTCAGGGACTAATAAAGATTTCGAAGAATTTTCAGTTTTTATTTCCTAGGTTTGATCGTTTGCTGCGGTAACAGCAAAACAATTAACTTTCTATGTAGAGTCTTAGTCTAGTTTGATATAAGATTATAGTAGTCTGATACACGGTGAGTTGCAATGAATGAACGGTGTTCATAAATACACATACATATACAATCATATGCACACATACATACATACACAATACACACACACATACACATACACACACACACACACACACATATATATATATATATATATATATGTATATATACATATGTATATATGAGAGGGAGAGGGAGTTTTCTATTTGTTTTTTTGTCTGTTTTTTTTTTTGGTGGGGTTGAAATGTTATACGTAAATGATATCTCGCTGATGAAGACCAAGTGTCATCCTCTTAACTTTCGAACAAGAAGCTGTTACTTACGAAACTGTATTACAGAGTCAAAAACAATTTGTACTGAAAAAAATTCACCAGAAGTGTGTCAGAATATGAATTTGATGAAACTTGGTAAAAAAGAACCATAAATTCAACGATGCATTCACGATCCGTGGTAATAGTGGTAATGATGAAGAGAAATGAGAGCGATTAGTCTTTCTTTGAATCAATTGATTTTCATGCTTGTAAAATATTAACCCATGGAAACATTCTGCAAATATTTTTGTTTATATCATAAATGCCATTTTTTTGGTGTTTGAGGATCATTCTTGTCTTTAATTTAAATACAAAAAGTTCTATTTTGACATCATTAGCAGCGGGTAGAAAACTGATCGGGTTAGTGTTCTTTTGATAACATCAATGACATCAAACTTCCCTCCTTCCTATTTCGGTCATTTAACATAACTGGGATAGACTAACTAAATATAGATGTATTGACACATTTAAGCAAAAAAAAAAAATTAAGAAATAGTGAATATATGAACACCTCAAATAGTACTCGGCACATTCCTATAAGTACTGTTCTAATTGGAAGTCCTAAACAAGGACATCATTACATAGAATAAATAAAGATACGATCGTTTTGCCTTCTCTCAGGGCAATTGATGAACTTTTAGTTCCTGAAGTTTCACAACGTTTTCCATTTGTTATGGGTAGAAACATGTGAACTTATGAATAGACATCGAATTTTGCAAGAAATTTGGAACTATGCAGGAGTATACATGTGTGTTAATCATAGTCCCAATATTGGTGATCATATCCCACTGAAAATATTGTGCAAGCAATCATTCAAAATCATATAATGTCAACAAAATAGGATAAATTAGTTCTGTATATCTCATCTTGCGGCTTCTTTCCAGGGTTGGTGAAATATCACGCAGCGTATATGTCCATCGCAACGTAATAAATCATTGTTTGTTTTTGTGTACGGGTTTATTCTCATTCACATCGGACATTGACCAATAACGGTACACAATTATTTAGGAAATAGTTCATGAGGCTGTCTTTTATCATTATTTCTTTTGAAAATTCAAAATTACCGAAGGGTATTACAGCTAATCATCGGTAAACGGGATAGCGATTAATGTAGTATTACGGCAATGACAAAAGAAATTTGTTCAATTTTCTCAGACGTGTTTCATCAGGAGCAACTTCCCCCAAGTGTGTGGTGTCGGTCTGAACACGCTAAATATGTCCCAAGAAACATATTAGCTCTCGTAACACAATTGATAGCCACTTAGCTTTTGTCGTCCTCTTTCAAGAAAATTGCCAAGTCATGCTGGGAATCGTTCTTAAGAACATCTTTATTGATTGCTTTGCTAAAAGGTTACGGTAATAAAATGAACTGTCTTCTCCTTTGACAGTGGGAGAGGTGTCGATAATGGACGCATGAACGCATCTTGGTTGTAAAACTTGTTTAGGTTATGGGAGCAGGACGTGAGCAGAAGACCAGGAATTGACACGTAGAAATAGATCTATCAATACGGATATTTGTTGATAGAGGGAAGGAGATATTGAGAGTAATAGGCACATCCCCCCACACACACATGAAGATAGTGAATTAAAGAGAAATTGGAAGGTATTCTAGGCGTCCAGTCGAATAACTGAATAGATAGATAGATAGATAGATAGATGGATGGATGGATAGATAGATGGATAGATAGATAGATGGATAGATAGATAGATAGAAGCAGACATAGATAGATAGATGGATGGATGGATGGATGGATAGATAGAGAGATAGATGGATAGATAAATAAATAGATAGATAGATGGATAGATAGATAGATAGATAGATAAATAGAGAGAGAGAGAGAGAGTAAGAGATGTTCTGGCCCTTTTCCAATTTTTCAAATTGGTCATCCCCAACTTGCCACACTGCCGAAAGACATCACTTTCCATAGAATGACAAACCGGGTCTCGTTTGTAATCGATTTCCCAATCAGAAAAATATTCACGCTTTTATGCAATGCCAATTGCTTCTATATAATACGGTACAATTTATAATTCTTCTGTCTGAACACATCCATGTTTTAGTGGATAACTCTTGCGTTGAAAAGCAAAAAGACCAAGGATAAACGAGATGAGAATTTGAGCCACTGTTTGAGTCAATGGTAAGAACAGAGCGTCGTTGTAGCAGCTACCATATCGGTGGTAGATTCTATCCATGTTGCATCCCCATCTTCTTTAATTGTTTATTCGATTTACGTTGCCTAGACTGAGTGATACATTTACCGTGCAGAAGGACAAAGAACATTTTCTTATTTCTGCCCATGCTTGGAAATATATATATATATATATATATATATATATATATATAGAGAGAGAGAGAGAGAGAGAGAGAGAGAGAGAGAGAGACGGATGGACACACACACACACACACAGTACTCTTCATTTGAATAAACAGTCATTTTACTCCAAATTTCTTGATCCCAGTCGGAGTTTGGACTCAACTCACCGTTCCCATTTTCCGGCCTGCTATCAGTTTAGCAACCAGTACTTTCAATAGGTGTATTAGTTTCCCTAGAAACAATTTCAATATTTCCCTAGATATCTTTCTTCTTCGGTGTTTATTTACGCTCCGTTCAATCAATACGCTGAACAATTTGCCAAAGATTTAAACGTAATCCACGTGCTTACGTCAAACGTAGCGCCATGATTGACCTAAAAGTTTCAATTCAATATTTAATGCGCCTTAGTTTAAAATAGTCACGCCAGAAATAGATTTTATTGGCCAATAAATCTGGTTCTATTGTCGTACGCCTCAGATGGCACTTTATCAAAATTATGACCCACTCAATGACCGAACCAATCGATATGGTAAAGCCGTGCTGATGGCTATTTTTATGGCTGGAAGAGACCAAATAGGCAAGAAGATCAATCAAGATCGGACAATTAAGTGCAACAAAAGAAAACTAATATAAGGGACGTCACGATTTCACATATTTTTCCCTTGGGAAGGGTATTGGGTGTCTCTGATTTGTATTTATAGTATAATTTGTATGCAATATCCAGCTGCTGTCGTCCATGTTCGATTTTTCTTTACTCGGGTTAAACCAACCGAACCATCGTTAACTGCCAAACTCCGGCCCGAGTTGACTTTTCCGTATCAATAATGACAGTAACAACGACAACAACAGGCAATTTTTGCTAAATTTAAGGGAGATACCACTTCAGTGTTTGTCTACCAGGTAACGTGAAAGCAATCTTATATATAAAGTTAAGTTTTCCCCACTGTGATTCGAAATTACGCTCTTGTGATATAAAGTTTACTCTCTCATTAACTTGGCTAAACTGACAAGTCTTGAATACATACGAATCTATTTATTATATGTATACAATACTGAGGTCTCAGCAATCATCTTGAGAATAGACGTAGGGTTGGAGTCTGCCCCTTTAGCGATTAAACAAATCAAGACGCCATTAATTTTTGTTAGTAATACAGAAATACAGGTGCCGTTGGTAGAGTAGTTAACAGCATGGAAAATGAAATCGGCTACCTGATTTCAAATCTCAGCTAGGAATAAATGCATTCGCTTGGCAGTAATGGCCATATGAAAGATGTGAATCCATCTTTTCTTGAGTGATTATCAGGTAAAGTGAGTGATGAATCTAAATTTATTTTCACATAAGGCAAACTTCAAAATAAATGAAGCTGAAACAAAGGAACATGGAGAAAACTTATGACATGTGAGGGCCAAGGTTCTTCTTCTTATCATCATAATCAACATAATAATGGTGATAATAATACTAAAAATGAAGACTGAGAACGCAAAAGGCTGAAACAATATCTGTTTTTTTACTGATTTTATCTTATTTTTTAATACTATATAATAAGACAAAACTTTCCGATGTATCATATATCTTCAGTCAAAATTTCATCTCATTTTGAAATCATTCTAAAAAGGTCCTACATTATTGGAATTTTGATGTATAACATTCGAATTTTATTTCGTTCTTTTTGCAGAACAAACAAATCATGTTTCAAATTTATTAATTTCAATCCAAACTTGAAAATCTTTACCCAGCCTATTCCTCAGTTTAGAATAAATAATGAATGCTTATGCAAAATACAGGCCCTGAGAGCATGAGATTCACGAAAATTGAATATAGACAGTGCATAGATATGCAAATGTGATTTTTTTTAAAAATCAAATTGGGCTAGAACCCAAGAGATATCCACCTTAATGGAACAGAAGGAGGATAATGTTATTGAGCCCTTAAAAAAACGACTGGTTTCTTCGTGATCCAATTACTGATTTTTACCATCACTTTGGTATTGATATAATGAATTCATTTTTACAAAAAAACGAGGTCATTGACTTACAAGGAATTCGGACGACAAGGCAAGGTAGTTGTTGTATACTGATTTTGGTGAATAAAGCGAGGTTATTCGGAGTAGTTTGCTTGGATTTCGAACAGTAAAGCAAAGTCGTCATTGAATATATGCTTTCTGAACAGAATGGGGTGTAGCTGAAGGTGGAAGTGATGGGTAATTTAAAATCCCCTCCAGGCCCTCAATGGATGGAGGTGCCCTCGAAAGTTTTGTGAATAATAGTTTGCCTACTGTATTTCTGCAATCATAAAATAAATCTCATTGTTTCCCCACAATGATAATAAATCTAAATGCCCCCATCTGGGCCAGGCCCCCTTAAATACCTAGGTACGTTGATGCTTTCTTTTATTTTCATTTTATATTCTCTATTAGGCTTTTTAAAGGTTTACCAACAGACCAACGCTAACACTTTTGTAGACTACAGAGGTCTGTGGCCCCTTCATTTAGGAACCTCTGCACTTAATGTTGGAGGGGAGGTCAAAGAGCAACTCCCACCCCCCGGGCATTCAAATCACCAGCAACGCCCCAGTGAACAGTAATTGTCTCTTATGAATAGTCCAAGCGAAAATCTTCCCGTTTTTTTTTTTTATTTCTGACGAGTCAAAGAATCATTAGGGTCATATTTTGTGATCGATTTCCTGGTAATAAAACCATTTAACGTTTTATATTCGTTTATTCCAAAACAATCAAGGGACGTAATATATAAGTTGAAATTTACAAAGTTGATTTGAAATGATTATCTCGGGCTTTTTGAGATGAAAAGGACACAATGTGAGAAACGTGATCCTGATTATAAAGTTTCACATCCTCAATCTCTCGACCTTGAAAACAGCAAATAAATAAAAACAATTTAAATAAAGCAATAAAAATTATTTCTATTATTTTTCGGACCATCCTCATCAGAAAGAACACTGGAAGATTTGAAAATTGAAAGAGTCGGCCCATATGCTAGGCAAGAAAAACTGCCTCAGTAATCCTAGCATTGAAATGGATACCATATGGGAACCTCTAATTGTGGAAAAAAGAAAACAATAACATCAAACACCAAAAACTGTCACCTGAGGTTTAAGGCTCCTAAAAATTGGCACGGGTTGTCCACATGGACACATAGCGTAGTGGTTACAGAATCAGACAAAATTACTGCAAGTAATCTGATGGTTCTAGGTTCAATCCCAGTGTGAGACAATAATAATAATACTCATGCTAAGAGGGGAGTGTGGTCAATATACCCCCGTCGGTTGAATAAAGGGTTCGTTTCGTTACTTCCCCACACCTACCAGATGATACCTGATGAAGGCTGTAGAGTACAACGGCCGAAACATTGTATGAAAAACAACTAAGATGAGGATGGTCCGAATAATAATAGATAATAATACCTCATCTCAAAAATTCAGATATAATTTAATTCATGTATTCATTTCAGTTTTTCCCTCATCAGACCACTTTTTTTTCTTTATTCCTGTGCCGTTTTCAAAATCAGGTTAGTGAGAATGTGAAGCTTCACCAATCACCATCGGGAACACTATATATTTCTGTTCATTTTTTAATGAAATAAACTTTTATTTTAATTTTACTAACTCCCTTGATATTTGAGAAATGAACGAATTTACGGCGTTACATGCTATGAATACCCGATTTTCTAATCAGGGGAATATTCCTGCTTTCGTATTAGGCCAATTGCTTTCTTGAATGTGCAGGCTCCAAATCACGATGGATCAATATTAGAAACCGTCAACAAAATCTGTCATCATAGGTTTCTCAAGTCTTTCAAGTTATTTTGGCTAGCTGGCTATCAATGGAGATAGAAAGATGAAAATTCAAATATTTCCTCCTTGATCCGTCATTTTTTTCAAATTCTCTCCAAGTCTATGCTAAAATGGTCCCTATGAGTCGAGCAATGTTCATGCCTATTTTTTGAACATTCAGACTTTTCAGTGATCGCTGACTAAGAATATATATATATATATATATATATATATATATATATATATATATATATATATATATATATATATATATATGTTCTGGCCTTTTTCCAATTTTTCAAATTGGCCATCCCAAACAAGTCCCGCTGCCAAAAGACATTGATTTCTTTTGAGTGACAAACCTCGTCTGTTTTGTAATCACACACACACACAAACAAATACATGCATACATACATACATACATACATACATACATACATACATACATACATACATATAGGTATCTATCTATCCATCTCTCTCTCTCTCTCTATATATATATATATATATATATATATATAACTGACATAGACATAGAGAAGAATATGGAAAGTGATATGAACATTATATTGGACCTTGTCATAGTTGACAAGAGATATAACAGCTTCAAGGTGTGTCAGTTATGAATTCTTTGAACATCTGATTGGATTTCCACATTTTGCGGTACAAAACCCAAATGGTTCCTTCAAAGAGCTTTTTTCTTGAATAAGTTGATAATCAAATATTTCTCTGTCTTTCTTCATCTCTTAAATGTCATCACATCTCATGAGATTAGCGTTTTCTGCTAAATAGCCTTGCTATTGATCGGGACGGTACAGGAGCTGTAATGTATTTAAGCGTGCCTGATCCCTGGAGATTTCAACTTCGAATCAGTACTTCCCCAGATCACTGAAAAGGGATAAGTGAGGAAGTCCCCGATGGTCGCAGTCATGGCTACAGTCACAGATGTGTGTTGGCCTACAAAAGGTAATGTTCTGCTGTTGCTTAGAGATGAATAAATACAGCTTATCTTTCTGGATGAAAGAATGCTTTGCAGGGAAAAGAAGAAGGTATTTTTGGTCACATGATCCTTTTGGGTCGTTTTTTTTACCGGTACTCGTTGTAACAGCATTATTTAATAACATACGCGTTCGAACCACATGTTTGATTTAATAATCACACTTCGTTGGCAAGCCTTTGGTTGAGCAAGATCAACTCCCAAGAATAAGAAAATTCCACTAATCCCCAAAAATGTGTCCACAACCAGTGCATCTTCCAAATAGTCACCTATGGAGCGAGATCATGACAGTGCAGTATATTGAAGAAAAGAGAGGAGTCTGAGATATCGTAGAATCCGTTAAAAAACTAACATCGCAATGGGCTGTGATGATGATGATGATGATGATGATGATGATTGCTAGCATCTTTTTGGTTCATTCATTTTATTTGAAGACCTGTAATCTATGGGACATTAAACTGAAAGAGTAATAAAGAGTAATTTTTGTCTGTATTTTTTGGTTTCTCAACATTAATACACCTCGGTTATAACGGCAAGTACGTTATAACAGTATACCTAACTCTACGTGGGTGCCAAAATAAGGAAAGTCTATTGATTTTTTTAAATATATAAGCAAGCAACTATTTCAAGCAGCCACTGTTATCGCAACATAAGTGCACTTGACCAAGAATTGATAGAATGCCATCTAGGAATGTTCTGGAAGGTTTCCGGTGAAATCCAACTTATTAGCTAACTTGTTCTTTAAAACGCCTTCTTTTGCGATATAATTCTTTGTTCATTTCCGTTTTTGACGGACACACAGCTGATATATTTTGTATTTGAGTCAGAGTTTTCATTTTGGTTTTCCATTTAAAACCTTTTTCGTTTTTTTTACATTGCTCTTATTTATTCATATTATTTGCCTTACAACTTAACATTTGCTATCCGCCCTTTTAAAGTCAATTGTTGGCCTTCCCAAGTAAATGTAAGATATTTGTTTGGGACGGCAGATTGAAAGGGAAAAGAGATGAATATATGCCTTTCCCAACCGTCCAAGTCCAAGTTTGAACTCGGCACAGCCGATCCTGCTCGCACCTCCACAAATATATATGTCTTTGATTTTTTTTTATATATATATATATATATATATATATATATAGTGGATTCCTGTTAATAGGGCTGCAATGGAACCAAAGAGGTTGGACCTAGTAACTGGATAACTTTTGTTCAATACTTAATTCCACAAAACCCCTTGAATTTAAGGGGATCAACTTGCATAAAAAACAACAACTCTCCAAGTCCCTTTCACGGGTAATTTTTCCTTCTTTTCAAAGGCCTACATTAAACAAATAATTAGTTTTAGAGCTAAAACAGATATTTTTCAGTAATTCAATCAGTTTTTAAACCCCATTCCTTGTGCAACCAAAATAAGTCATCAGTGATGCCTTTTTCTTACTCCCTGCCCCCCAATGCCTAAAATAACTTTGACCCAGTATATTTCTCTTGGGTTGAATCTTCATAGGGTACCTTTGATCTAACTAAGATCTTCATCCTTCTAAATTCTAGTAGTAAATTCATTTTGCATCTACAGCAACCCCCAAATGATATTCTTCTGTGTTGGACTAGAAGAGACAGATAAGTGTTTTAACGTTGGCAACTTTATTCATCACATTCTAAATTTTGTTATTGCTTGTAAACAACACACCACAACACACACTAAACAGTGGAGCAAACCTTAAAGACTCTTCTGATATTTCATTCCAATTTTCTTTTTGAACAATCCAATCTCTTCTTTCCATTATTGATATCAACGCAACGTTTTGGCTGATTCATTGTTCTGCCTTCTCCTGGTGTGAAATGTAATATCTATAAGGGAAGGGAGTTTCTTGAATCGGTCTCTCTCTCTCTCTCTCCGGTAGTTCAAAGGTAGCAAGTGTCAATAATTTTTCAAACTGCATAAGGAATATTACGTACAACAGGATCGATTCCCTCAAGTAAAGATGAGAAATTGCTTTTGTATTGATCAAGGACAGAAAATCCCTGATCTACGAAAGAGATGTACTCTGTTTTATTCAACATTGAATATTGTTTTTGTGTGTGTGTGTGTGTGTGTGTGTGTGTGTCAATCGAATGTTTATTACTCAGACCAATGTCCTCATCTTGGTTGTTATAGTCAAAATGTTCTTCGGGCGTAATTTTCAAACTCCTTGGGATTTCGAACTGGATCCTTCATTAAACCCACGGGGGTAGATTGTTCTCATTCCACTGTCCATGCAAGACAATATCTCGTATATATTCTTAGTTGCAATGTCGGTTGTCCGCGTCTTTACACTTCCTCGGCCAATAGATCGAACAGGTGTCTGCCAGGCTACGCACAGCCAATTCTTTTATCCCCCTATAAACTTAAAGTTGTTCGGCTGCCTCTTCCACTGAACCAGAATATATTTCAAGGTTGATACGACGAACATTCAAAGAAGGCCAATGGCTACAATGGCCGAGTTTGGATTTTTTTGCATTAGTGATTCTCGAGAAATCAAATCAAAATAAATTTTGAAATAGATCGTAGATCTTTTATCCAGAGTTATTGATGTAAATATCCAAATTGATGAAAGATCAGTATTTAGATATGAAGTATGTAAATTCGAAACAATGCTCAGAAGTAACTGTAGCTGTAGTCTCGTACGGCGGACGGGAAATTATTATACACTCTAATTATGATGGGCAAGTCCATACACCATAAAGTCTGGATCGTTCCAAACATGAACCTTTGGAACTAGCAGTCCAAGTTATTGTAATTTTTCCTCTCAGAAATTAAAAAAGGAATGATCAAATCACATTAGGCATGAGTTTTCTAGCCAATCCCAGAGTCATAGCTGAGGAAGTGCTATTTAAACAAACTGGAGGAAGTGCCATAAGTTATAATAGTAGTTCACCTATTTCTACTGGAAAATCACTCGAATGTTCCAGGGGAGGGGATAGTCTGGCCAAGCGGAATATTAGTCATCCCAGCAGTTCAACTGACTCAAGAAATGTATCCTCTGAGGATATACAAAAATATACCAAATTCCGAGACACTCCTAGTGATTATCGGCGATACATTAAAGTGCTGCGACACACAGTTTGGAAAGCTCTGTAATAAACTGAAGACTAATTCGATATCATGTATCCTTGTGAGGACTGGACAATCACGAAGAGGAGATATCTCCTTGGCGATTCAAACCTGAATTATTTATTCAAGTCAGAAAACAACCTGAGGAAATCCTCTTTCTTTTCTCAGACACTTTTGATTGGACACAATAGAGAATTGTGTAACATTTTGAGAACATCGTAGACAGGTTTGATTAGTCAACCAATAAAAACCGTCAAGTGACTAATGTCTTTTGGCACTATGCTATGTTAGGGGGGATCATTTGAAAAATCGGAAAACTAGGTGATCAATCAATAGAATATTTTTTTTGCTTTTTTTGGCCAATGATCATTAAAAATCTGATTATTTTAAATGAGTGTGAATGCTGCCGGACGCAAATAAAGGGACAAATTTAACATAAGCTTATATTGGAAATTGAGCTCCTTTAAAAACCAATTTTGGGTTGGGGATTTTAAAGAAGACTGTTTTTCTAGACACAATAAAGAGTAAATCTTTAAATTTTCAGCGCACTGCATGCGAAATACATACATTCATAGCAAGCAATTCATCCAAATTAGCTCAAAAACTGAAGAAATCTATGCTGGCAGTTTTGGTTGACGGTTTTTAATTGTGTGACGCTCCACGAATATCAGAGATGATTTCGTTGTTCTGCTTCTACCTGGACTTGCATAAACTGATTGCTGGGAAATTGCAAGCCACTGTGATGAACAAAGGAATGTTTCTATCCAGCCAAACATCATGTTGTTTACTTAAAACGGTGTCTCATTATTAAAACGACTTTTATTGTTATAATATGTTACTTCATTCGAGCATCTTGGCTTTTATAGTCACGTTTTTGCTGTTCTAATCTTTGTCTGTTGTCAGATGTCTGTCATAGTTGGTAGCCTTCTGGAAATTTCGAACTGACCACTTCATTCTGGTTGAGTGAAAGACGACGAATAGCCAGAAAGAATTAACTGTTGCAAGGGATCTACTCGAATGATAACAATCAAACCAATAAAGGAATAAAGGGATCGGTTCCAAATTTCCACAGAGTCACCACCTCTGGAAGACCGGCGATGGTACAAATTCAAAGTCAAAGATTATACTGCGCTGGCAGTTAGAGGTGACCCAAAGACTGCGCTTTCAATTTCCTTACTATTGATTCGAATAAAGGTGAGCGCGACTCAATTCTCAATTTTCCATCCTAATCACAAAGCTGAGTGCACAGGGAAATTTGCCCATATAAAAGATTTTCCCATACATTTCTATCATGACAAGAGCTGAACCCGGATCTTTCCGCTTGGGAGACAGACGTGCTAACCATTACAACACCTGAGCAGTCGGCAGGGTACAATGAGGATGTTTATTTTCATATTTCCCATTATTGTCTACACAATACGGCAAACTATCGCTCTGCAATAGGATCCTACGTATTTAATAAATTTGTTTAGTCTGGGACAATGCTACTCTAGGTAACGGTCATGGTTCCGGTTGCTCTGATTGAGGAGTCAGTAGTGCAAAGAATGTAGGAGAGATTATCGTGTCTATCTGATAGTAAAAAGCATTGCCATTTCATTCATTAGGATGAGAGGTGTATACACATTTGGAATATGTAATGAGGACAGAGTGGCATAGCTGCGTAGCTGTGCGTATGTGTGATGCCTCGACATAGGTGAAGTGAAATGAGCAAACTTAGTACAGAGATAGGGATAGGGAAAGAGAGAGAAAGAGTAGCTGGCAGCAAGTGCCAGGATCAAAAGCGTATCCAGCTAGGAGTGCCGGCGCCAATTGGTGTTTGACCATGTGCGTCCAGGGCTTTTATAGGGTCGTCGTAGGAAGTGACGTTTTCGATATTTAGCTAAAAGAAAGATTTCGTATTAAATTTCAAACTAAAAGTATAGGAGGCGCTACACCACATTAGAGGACCAATCAGTGAGGCTAAAACTCAATGTATTAGCATTGTTGTGCTAAATAAGCTTAAAACGATAGCTGTACAGCAGCCTTCCAGATATTAAATAACAACAAGTTCAGTTACGCCCAGAACAAACTCCCTTGTTCCATTAAAATATAAAAGGTAAAAAAAAATCAGAATCAATTTCTCTATACAATATAATTCCAAAACTACAGATCACATTTCAGCTCCTTTATTAGTAGTTCCTGTAAATGGGATTTGCAAACTTGAGCAAAACAAGCCGGCACGAGCTTGGCTTTACAAGTGGATGTGAATTCGTCATCACTTCTTGCGTACGTTACCGTGTCAGTGTTATTCATGTATGACATCACTGGTTTTTGATCTGGTAATTGTCATTAGTCATTGTTCTCACAGATGGAAATGAAGTCAAAACTCAATAGTGAGAGTTTGACGATATCCTAGTCTGATTCAAGGCCAGTTGAATAGGACAGAACGTAAGGATGGACCTCTTGATAGCTAAGTTTTGTAAGACAAGCATACAAACCTTCACTCTATGATAGTTAACTCTCTCTCTCTCTCCGTAATGAAGTATGATAAGGATTATCTGTGCGATCTTAAAGAAAAACTTTTGAGTTCTGCTGCCAAGTGCGCACGTAAAAAGAGCACATATTTGATGTGTCAAATACGTAAGAGAAGGGCCATCATTTTTCTCTCAAGTTGAGTAATGTTGCCATAGCGTGGGTTTTCATTTTTTTTTTGTTTTTTTTTTCATCTTTGCCTGAGTAAATTTGTTTACTTTGATGTTTTCTCGCCTAACTTGAACCCTGTTAATATGTTCACGCCCATCTGACCGATGGCCTGGCTGTTTTCCACAACTGCAGATGAATCAATTAACCCTGCCAACCAAAATAACATCAACACTCGTGATTCATGATCGATTCGGGTCCTGACAGATGCATTTCCGACTTTGGCACGGTCAGCAGTGGCTAAAAACTTTAATGGGGATTTTCTTTCCCGATACAAAGCATATTTCACATACACAAACAAACATATATATATATATATATATATATATATATATATATATATATGTGTGTGTGTGTGTGTGTGTGTGTGTGTGTGCATGAAATATATCTTATGTATATATAAAATATATATGTATATATGAAATATGATTATACACGTATGATAAATATATATGAAATATATGTGGAATATTTCTATATAAAATATATATAAGTATATCAAATGTACATACATGATATATATATATATATATATATATATATATATATATATATATATATATATATATATATATATATATATATATATATATATATAAAAAAAAATAAATTACTGTGTCATCTGCAGACAGTGTATTACATCTCCTCAGTGTTGCTATATACATTCCATTATCCCATAACGAGGCAGAATTGAAACCGTCACTTCAGACCCGCTGGTCAATATCCTACCTCTGGACTACGGAACTGGACAGCCAGTAAGCCTGAATTTAAGCGATATATTCATTAACACAGAAATCCCCCATCCACCATAGTGCTCTATTCCTACGGAAGAGCATTGCTTAAGCTTACAATGGATGAGTTACCTCACTTAAAGAGTGCTCAACCCTGAATATATATATATATATATATATATATATATATATATATATATATGATGTGGATTCACTAGATAAACAAGTTTATGTTTCTGTCCTCTCTGGGCCCCATCAGGCGAAATATATATAAAATATATGTATTATATATACGTAGATATAATATGTATAATATACAAGTATATGTAAATGAAATATATATATATATGTATATATGATATGTATATGATATATACATGAAGGATATATATCATAAATACGTAGATATAATATATGTATAATATGCATTATATATATATATATATATATATATATATATATATATATATATATATATATTTATATATATATATATATATACAGTATAGTAAATACTTATAATATACACATGTGAATATATATGTATGATATTTTGATCATTAAATCAGAATCGAACACACTTCAGCAGTAATGATATTCGACACTAGACTGATTATCATTTATTCAGTGTGAGACATTGCAGATATTGTCACAGTGTCTTCAATTTATACAACGAAATGCTTCACTCTGAAAACTGCCTTTGAATCAGACGATGAATAAAATTGATGGGCAAAGATTTGATTGGAAACTGGAGGAATAAGCAAAGAACATAAGTAGTTACCATCTCCATAGTAATCCAATGTTATCGATCGTATGGGAAACGTCAGATCCAATTTCATGGGGATCTCTTGTAAGTCAATACCTGGTGAGATAGAATCAGTCACAGGAATTTGTGTCATGTACTGAATCACGGGATTTCACAACGTATCGTGTCTCCCTTTGATGACCTGATAGATGGAAAGATGGATAGATAGACAGATGAAGGACGTCACTTATTCTGATCACCCACGGGACTTTTAAATAACGACAACTAGCTGACACCAGCAAGTAAATTGTATAAAAATTGGAACAGTTTACTTTGTAATATATTTATATCACTCAAACACACATGCAGACACACACACATTGAATGTGGTTTCCTTTCGTCCCAACTATATATATATACATATATATATATATATATATATATGAGGCTAAATTGATGATAAATAAATTATCATATTACTGCGAGCAAGATGATGAGCGGTGTGGAAGAAGTAACTCTAAGGTCAGTGGAAAAGAATCTGTAAAATTCTTTGGTTGAATATTTGGTAAAAAATCAACAAAAAAAGTTTTTTTTCCTTTTATTGATATTATTAAAGATGATATCATAAGTCAGTTCGCATGCAGCGCAAGATTTAAACTGACACAACAGATTCGATATTCACAAAGATTAACACTCAAGAGAAGTGACACGAGAAATAAGCCACGTCTGTTGTTACATTTATTGATATCTCATCATTAAAAACGTTTCATTGGGTGTCGTATATGAGTAAGCTCTGTGTTATAAAAAAGATTGAAAAAAAACGATGTTCAGCATAAAACAACATCCATGTACAATATATGATAATACATATAAGAAAATAACAAACAACATGTAATATGACATATATACAGACAAACAGAAAAAAATGACATTGATCATTATATAGATATAATCATCTTTAATTCATGTGAATACAGATACTCTTATATATGTGACCATTGAAATAAAGAACTTGCAGATCGTTTTTTCCGCTTCGAATACCATTGCACATTTTACCCTGATTGAAGTTGACGTTTGTAAAATTAGGTTCATTTGATTCTGCGCATGCGCGCTGACAACGTACCATGAGTGACCCTGGCTACCAATCTATCTTTTTATCTGGCTCTCAAAGCCTGTCTCTACTTCCTCTCCTACAGGCCTCGCCGTTTCTTTCTCTCTCAAATCATCGCACTCTCAACCAGCTTTACTTTTGTTTTTCGCTATTTCCATTCTCGCGTTTGTCGTCGATTCAAAGTTGGTTTTCGAATCAATACGTGGTGCTGCATTGACAATCGCGACCTTGACATCCAATCACAAATCGAGAATTGATTAGGAAGTATCACGTACTGAAACTGTATTAGGTCTCTCTGAGAAACAGAAGTGACTTTTGTCACAACATGAGAGCGTTTTGCAGGAAATGAAATTCATTGAGATTTGGAGATCCAAGTAATCACCCAATCCAGGCCAAAAAACCTGGATTTTGTGATAGTTAATATAGAAAGAAGAAGGCCAAATAGTATATGTCACTGTTCCAGTGGACCACAAAATGGACCTGAAAGAGAGTGAGAACAGTCCACAAGAACGTAGCAAAAATGCGAGAAAAAACTTGGAATCTCGACGACAGCACTACCGGAGGCGGCCAGAATACTAAGGAGAGTGCTGAAGTGTTGACACTTGCTGTCCTCCGGTCTTTAGTGAAAACCATCAGTTGCTGCCTGTGTACAAACCCTTGTGGACTTCAGGAATGTTGAGAGGAGGGCTGGAGACTTGAGGAGACTTGCTGACACACGGTATCCAGTAATGACCTCTAAGCGTTTAGTGTGAACATGCAGAATAATAATAATGATAATAATAATGTGACATTTCGTTTTCAACGGAAGCTCAACATGTACGGGAAGGAATTAATTTACTGCTAGAACAGATCAAGTAAAGGTTTTTTGCAAAATCAACCGAGATAAATCGCTACACCAAGAGAACAATACAACTGGAACACAACAAACGTTCTGCATCTAACCAGGCAATGTTTCACTGGACATAAATGGAGATGCAATAGAAACGTTAACGCTAAATGATGGAAGAATGATAGAATTTTAACAGGAATTTTTGACACGCATTCAAACATAGCAAAAATGCTGAATGGGTCAAAGGGATAGACAGAACTGAGTCATATAGAGAACCAAGAACCAATGATCGGATCTGATAGAATCGAATGATGCTGGAGAAACCATTCGAAATTAGTTCATGGAGATAGGATATTATCTTAATAAATGTGTAAATAATGGAGTACCGACATAGATGATTGAGGGTTGAACGACTCTAATTATTAGAGATCCACCAGAGGGAATTGCCTCCCAATCACCTCCTTCAAACTGTTATTACATTCTCGGTGACGAAGCATAAGAGTACTTGCAACAATATGATTTAGTACCTAGTAATCACTGAGGGTACTTTTGTTGCAGGTAGACTGAGGGAGAAACCCCAAGGATAAGTCAAAAGTCCAGTTCAGACAAGCAAGAATTTTTGGTTCAATATATCTGAAGAGAAGGACTTGCTGTCACACGATTCCTTGCACTAGATACATCTAACGAGAAAATGCAACGGTAACCATGATACAAAATAGTATTCAAGGACAGCAGAAAACCAAGATGGAATAGAAATGAATTAGAAAACACTCAGTCAACGCCAAACACTAACTAAAACAGAATGAAAATCAATTGATATATAACTCTGATGAAAAGGAGGTAACTGAGTGTTCGATTTTCCATATTTCTGACTATTGTTACCTCTTCTTAATTCATAAAAATATTTCTCAATAGAAAAAGAATTCCGGATCAAGTGTTACCTTCCCCGTTTTGAAATGGCCGCCGTTCGGGCTGCTGAATATTAGACGCTCATGACAAATTTCAAATCAAAGAACACAACTTTAACCCAGACCCTAAAATTATTAACCTTAAAACCCTGACCCTGAACACTAAATCTAAACCTTAAAAATGCCAACCCTGACATTAACGAGATCCATTTTAAAACAGGAAACGTCACAATTGCTACTTACCCTTCCAGAAAATGTCATTGAAATCTATTGTGAACATTTGGAGATGTTGTGCTGACTACAGAGAGACATGAGTGAATACATGTGCCAATTCCATTTCTGCTTGCAGAGATATAAAAAAATATCAACCAATGTCTTTCAATCCAACGACAACGACAACGCCGATTCACCTCAGAATCGACGGAAGATTGTCTTAGCTGATCCAAGATGTTGACATTACGTCCAGTTATCTCCATGACGACGAGAAATGATTTCTTCATAAAACTGCATGTCGTCTCACACAGCAGAAAAATACAAGATGAATATTGCAGGTTTTTTCGGGGTTTTTTTTCTTTTGTTTCCGTATTTTGAGATGGGTGTCTTGTATCGGATTTCCTGCATTTTTATTCTGCACGTTTATTTTGCAAACACTCTTTCTGTAAATGATACTAGAAACGGTCAACCAAAACTGTCACCGATACAGTCACAGTAGGTTTCTCCAGTTTTTAAGTTCGTCTAGTTGGTTTGCTATCTATGTATCATGCGTACATACCGCACCAATGGAACTAGAGGGCTGAAATTAAACACTTACTCCTTATTTGTCCAGAAAATTTGAAAACCTTAAATAGGCTTCTGTTGTGGTGGTCACTTTATAATGTAAGTTTACATGGTGTCCAGTAACCTCACTGTTCCTTTTTGAAAAATTTCGACTTTTTTAGTGATGACTGTCCAACAAAAGGTGAGAGAAGGAAATTCTCCTTTAGATCATCTTTTTCCAATATTTGATTGATTACACCAAACACAGCATGCTACCAAAAGACATTGGTTATGTTATGGTTTCTCTCGAGGATATAACTAGACTTAGTTTTCACGGGAAAATGTAAACTAGACCTACACCAATATTGTAACTGCAAAGGTTTCAGAATTGAGTCTAATTATCTGTTTGATAGAACTATTACGTATCGTAGCTCACTGACGTCCCTCTTAATTTAATCAGAAACATTCTTAGGGAAATTGAACGATTCAACGTACCAAAGAGAAAACTATATTCAATATTACACGGAGAGATCACAAAACAATACAGTTCATTAGAGGACAAAACGGGGGTCAGATATATCATAGAACCTATTAGAAAACTCAAATAGAAAGGGCAGGCCAGGTTGCAAGGATGACCAACAATTTCTAGACATCAAAATCCACAACATTGGTCATATGATCATGGTCAGCTGAGAATGAGAGGGTGTGACGATTTAGACAGGTTCAGGAGATATGGCACCGTGACTCCTGCAATAGAAAGACCTGGATATTCAGTGGGTAGATCTATGTCCAACGACAGGCGTTAAAAGGAAGATGATGAAGAATTACTCCGGAGCTCGGTCGGATCCACTTATTGATTAGCTATCAGATAGCATGGAAACGCATGTTTAAAGTCACCGTGAAAAGAGACCACAGTATATAGAGAAAAAATGAAGTCAGTTATTTCATAGAATCCATTAGAAAACTCAAATGGTAATGGAACGGATATATATGCGATAGAAACTATTTTTTTCTTGGGCACGTTTTTTGTTTCAGGGAAGGCAAAAGTGAGAAAAAATATTTTTTTCTTTTTCTTTTTTCCAGCTGAGATGAGTCATGTAAACACATTCTAAAGAAAGGCACATCGTCTGTATATGGTAATGAGTTCACGGTAATGCATGCTAATGGACTTAGAAACTTTTCTCGAGGGGTGTGTCTCTCAAATGTCGATTCGATATTCAAATGAAAAATATCTCTTTTTCATATTCAAATTAAGAAAAGCCCTGATCACTGATAAATACAAACAAATTATTCAGCGTGTCCCGAATCGGCAAAAATAGTGGTGGTTCGCTGAGACAGTGAAATAATCAGTTTGAAGCTACACAGTTCCCGGCTGGAAATTCAAAAAGCGTGGCGCCACTCTACTGATTTTGAATACATGGACTTGACAAACTCGGAAATAGAATTATTGAATCGGCAGTGCGAGAAGAAGTCGTCGGATCTTTCTGAATATCCCGAAAATTGACGGACAGGCGTACGAGAGACAAAGAATGGAACAGAAAGAGAAAAGATGTGACGAATTTTATTCGATAAGGAAAACAGGTATGTTTAGTTTCCCCCCAAAAATCGTCTTTTTTTTTTGGCAACGTGCCAGGTTGGAGATTACAAAATTGGAAGAAAGTGTAATCAATAAATACGTCACTTCTCTCGCCTCTTGTTGGGCAATGATCAGTAAAAAAAAAATCAAAACTTTCGAAAAAAAAGAAAAGCTTCTAAGGTACCGAACACAAACTAAAGGATCAATTTAGCATGAGCTTACATTGTAAACTGCCCCCTTCTATTTTTACATATAATAAGGATCAAATGTTTCAGCCCTCTAGATCCATTGGTTCGGTGTGTATGCGCAATACAAACCTGTCATACTCGCTAACAACTGAATAGGAGGAGGAACAGCAAGTGGTCTTTTTTAGATTCAATTGATTCTCATACTTTTAAAATACTCCGATGTAAAATAGTTAACAAGTGTTATTTTCAATAAAAATCGAAATTGTTCTTTTGGGGAATTTTTGGCAATATTTGGCTTTTTTCCCTTCATGACATCATCAACAACTGGGGAAAGTGATTGAATAGATTTTCTTTTAATACCTCACATCTTTTGATGATGTCACACCCTTTAATATTATAAATTTTAATGAAATTAGCACTTTTCCTTCCTTCTTATTTCTATTATTTACAGTAAGCAGGACTAACAGACAGACAGAACCGTGTCCGATAAAGATGTGAGGAGACGTCTTGAAAGGGAACGGGAAATATAGAGGTAAGCAAGGAGAGAAGACAATTGAATTATTGATTTTAAAAAAAAGCCAAGGTGTAAAATTCAACCAGGTAAAGTAATCAATAGCAGCAGCCTTTTGAACTATGTATTCAGACATAGACCTTCCCCTAGACGTCTCTGTTATGAGTGCCACGGAGCCAATGCTATCTAAACTTGTTCAGTTCGTCATCCTCTCTCACTTCAGCTGGAGACAATTTGCATATGATCTCTGGTGATCAGTTTTGTGAGTCGTGGCGTCTAGCAGTCGTCTGACATACTTGCAACAGCTCCTTGCCGTTTGAGATTCTTTCCATTTTTCTAATCTCTTTCTTCTGTGTTTCCTCTAATATGGTGTGCTATATATTGTAATCTTTCCATGTGACACCAAGTATGTTCTGCCCCTGTTTGAGAGCTGATGTTTTGGTTCGGTTCTACGTTTTAGCTCTATAGGTAGTATCAATCGTACACCGTTCAGAAAATACTGATGGGATTTAGTTGTTCTTGAAGGTTGAGCTTGCTCTACCGACAGCTTGACAACCTAGGTTGGCTCTTTAGTCTTATATCTTCTTCTTTTGAGGGTTTCGAGGATAATCGTTGCCCCAGGTATATGTAGTTGTCTATTCTCTTTAGCCCTGCTTTTCGATTTTGATCGCTGTGTCTTTGTCCTCAACATATCTGTAAGACATGGCATTGGTTTTTCAGTTCATGTGAAGACCAAAGTCAGTGAAAATATACTTTCATCGCTTCACTTTCTCTCTGCTTATACAGATTCAAACAGATGGTCACTTTTCGAAAACTAATAATCTCTTGAACCAAACGGACGATTAGGTATGATTCTTTTTTACTTCACATTTGTACTATGTTACAAGTGCAGCGAAAGACCACCTTCAGAAATGCAAACAGCGGTACGATGGACACACCCATCAGTGAAAACAGATTCAAGGTAATGAGATAGTCCGATTAATATCCAAACCCCACCGCGTATCAAAATTTTTAATAGA
Organism: Thysanoteuthis rhombus; assembly: GCA_963457665.1. NCBI lineage: Eukaryota > Metazoa > Mollusca > Cephalopoda > Oegopsida > Thysanoteuthidae > Thysanoteuthis > Thysanoteuthis major. The sequence continues at coordinate 3,717,215 of OY735233.1, forward strand.
TTTTTTTATTACAAAATGAATCAAGTGAAATCTGATTGTATCGTTAACTGCAAATAAATCAAATTACTCTTTCGATGAACAATGAATAAAAATAAACAAGATTTATTCTTCAATTAAACAAATGGATTTTTTCACGTTACACAGCAAGTATGGATAATAGTCTAGGGAATATAACTGTTACACAACAGTAAATGAATTAATCCTACCGTTATTGTTTGTTTGAATTTAGATAGATTAAATTTTAGTTCAATTATTTTATTCCACTTGTTGAATTTCCCTACTGTCGTCACTCAATTGTCGACCATTTATACACCTTGGCCCAACAAAAATGGAAGAACGTGACATCACTGCAGCAATAAAAGTAGTTTTCATTCAGCTAACATTTACAAACCACGATCCAACAGCAAATTGAGCAAGAAGCAAACGTTTCTAGCGCCATTTTTACACAATGTAATGGAAACTTTAAAAGTTTCTTTGAGCTTCACTCAGCTCTTTATTGATTGTGGAGACAATTGGCATAACATATCGGCGCCATCTTATTTTAGAATGACATTTCTCGTCTCCCAAGAGAATACAAATGATTGGCCGGTTTGTTTGTCCGCCCACGCCATGCTAAGGAGTCGCCAACTGATTGAATACTGATAAAGTATCGTTCGGGACCTCTTTACGTTGCTTGAGGCAATAATCTGTTGATGATAATCGTGTCTTCCTATTAATAGTTCCAACAACTTTACCTGGCCGACTGAGAATGAATCGAGGCTGCTATGCTTACCAGGTGGTACGACGTGTAAACCTTTGCTTCGTTTTTCCTTGATGTTATTTTTTATCTGACACAACTACAAAAGAAGCTGCTTATTGTCACTTTGGGACAAGGTCTTTTAGATATCAACTGATCTATCCTTAACGTCAAAAAACGACGACAGTATCTGAATAGTAGTGACACAGCAAATCTTTGCGATAGAGGAAAAAATCATGGCTAGCATCACGTTCTATAATTTTGACTAACTATTTATCTGAGGAAGGGAGAAAAAAGTATGACTGGAGACAGGAATGAATACGAGAATCGCTGATGTAATATGACTATTATATGTGTACAGTAAATGCTTTTATAAATGATTTTACAATAGAAATGAATTGATAATGAAAGGGATTGTCAATTATCAGGACTTAATTCAACTATAATTAGCAGTATTTGACATGGCCATTTAACTATACAAACAAAAAAGGAATTATCAATGTTTAGAAACGAAGACAAAAATTACTGACAAGAATGGGGTTATTAGGTGCATAAATTTGTTATTTTGGAGCAATCAGAAAAAAAACAATGAAATATATAAAAAGCAATGCAAGATGTTAAAAGATGGCATAAAGAAAAAATATCTGAATGATTTTCCTCAGCTTCGAAATCATATCTTCCAGTAGTGCTTGACTGCTTTTTAATTGCAAATTAGCAAAAAATGGAGCTTCAGTTCTAGACAAAACTATTTTCCTTTTTCTTACAGACAACTCTCCCTCTGTTCCCGCTCTCAATATGAAGATAATGTTGACATGCACAACTGCCATCGATAAACGCTGGAAGAGCCTGGTGGTCTCACGCAATTGATTGCACTGTTGGTGCATTGCAAATGAGTTTGGTATGTAGATGTACTGATATAATTTTTACGATTGAAATTCATTGCAAACAATGAAGAAAAAGATTTTAGAGGCCAAGAATCAATGAATGCTTTGGAGCTACAAAAGAGTAATATATGTACATTTTAAATCCTTCAACTATAGAACTATAGAAAACCATTAAGATTAGAAAGAAAAATATTGTAACTGGTCAGGAATTAATACAGTCTTTACTTGCGAAATCGTTCAATTATTTGTATAACTGAGCAATACCTTTTCTAACAGCCAACAAGGTACATCTTCCTTAGAGTGTACAATCCTAGTTTTCGTAACCAGTAGTATTTTAAAGAATCTATAACATTCTAGTCTTAGAGGAGTTGAATGTAGCAAGGCCAATGTCCTAAGCCATCCCGTTGTCGGACGAAGAGTTAGATAATTGATAACAGTAAGTTGTTAACCCACAAAGCTATCATAATGTTTTGTGCTGAAAAAGTAGGTCAATTTTTGTTATGGTTGGTCAAATGCAAGCATATCAACAATCAAAAACATTCGAGGCAAGGAATGTAATTTGCATCAGAAATTTATCAATGATGGGAACTCACGATTGTAGTAATTGAAGAATGCAAGATAATATCTTTTGTCAAACAGTACAAGGTCAGACTAGGGGGGCTGAAGTTTAAATATTGGAAAAGCACAAAGAGATGGTAAAAATACGGGTAGATATCCTCTTCAACGGCGTATGACACACTTCAACCCTTGAGGTAAAGACCTTGCCAAGGAGACTCTGATAATCGGAAGCCATGTTTGGCCAGCACCTCAATTATAACATGTTTGTGAAACATATTTTCCCGCTCATCTACATCAAAGAGACTACACCAAACGAGGGGAAAGTTGTTATGACAATATTCAACGACGGGAGGATATACTGCCTAGAAAATCAGCATTTGTAATCTGGCCTTTTGGGCTGACTTGAACTCTGATATCTGGCACCGATTGTAAACGGTTAACTATTTCAGCGAAATTGTTACTCTTCCATGAACTATTCCCAAAGATCAAAAAGTACAGTAGTGGGTAAACTTTAAAGATATATTCAATGATTTCCCTAACATTATTCAAAAATCGGTGGAGGGAAATCTTTAATACTTAATAGCATTCGACACCACGAAAAAACACTGGTTTGAACCGATTAATCTTAAAGCTTTATACGTCAAATCAAGGTCTCACCCGACCAATCGAAATTAGCTGAAAATCAGATACTCTACTTAATAATGTATATCATGTTAAAGCCTGCCTCATGGCAGAAGTAATTACGTATTTTCATTCGGTGCCTGATGTCAGTATCCAAGTCAACTCAAAAGGCCAGGATTTCAAATGCTTTTTCAAATGATTTTCTAGGCAGTTATATCCTCCCCTTCTTTGAATATTGTCATAACACGGTTTGATACCTCCATTCAAAATAATCTGGTCTTGTATCTCACTAAGCTGATTTCATAGATTGGCCAGCCTGGCCTAATTCTGTTTTTCTAATCCTGAAATTCCTTTTGATCTGGCCTCGTGTATTAGAAAGCTGATTTTCCTGGTAGGATGGAACGCCCTAATTAGAAGTTGATGCAAAATAGTTTCTCTACCCCTATTCCCTTTAGTTTAGCCTTGTGCTTACTAAGCTGATTTTCTAGGTAGACAGGCTCTGTCTAATTCCATGTTTGGTGTGAAGTTTTCTTACCCCAACATTCCAACTAATTTGGCCTTGTGCTTTCGTGGAGGGCAGGCCAGTCCCAATTAGAAGTTGGCCTAACATGGTTTTCCTATCCCTATTTTCTCCAATTTCTTGAGCTGATTTTCTAAGTAAGCACGAGCTGCCTAATTGGAAGATTATCCATTAACCTACAATTTGACCACGTGTCTCTGATGTTTCACGTAGGCTAAACGTGATTAGATATTTATACGTGCCCATCACAAATATCCAATTAGCCTTCAATAAACATCAAAACGTCAAAAAGCCTGTTCTAAATACTTGTTCCTGAGCTTGGAACTGTGCCAAGGGTTTCAAGAGAGAAAACCTGTGTAAGTCTCCAGAAAAAATACGGGGAAAAAAAAAAAAGATTAATTAGTCACTCAATAGAAACCGTCACTAAAAAATTGAAGAAACCTATGTTGACAGTTTTAAAGACAGTTTTGGTTGAGGGTTTCTCAACAGATAATTTCCATTTCATGGTGAATGATTAACTGCTTTTAATAAAACTGAAAGTTTGGTGATGATTTTTTGTCTCGGCTAATTTCCAAAATTATTGTAGACTTTGTTAAATTCTTCACCTCGTATATGTAGGAAGATGATTGATAACAGATAATGTGTTTATGACGTTAGGCAAAATCTTTGAACTAAGAATAGGATAGGTAAGATAGAAGGCTGTCTATGTATATCCAACTATTATTGAAGAAATCTGGTGTGCGTGTGTGTGTGTGTGTGTGTGTGTGTGTGTGTGTATGAACTGGTATTACTCACACTGACAAGTGTACAGAGTTGACATTTGCCAAATATATCAGTGTACAAGGTAGTGCAGTGTCAAATTCGAAGTACTTTTCATTTGCATTTCTCAAGAAATTTAATGATGAATAAAAGGATGAAAATGATGTATCTTTCATCTTAGTTTCTATAAATGATGCAAATGTACTGCTTTGTCCGTACATTTAATAAAAAAAAAAAGCAAATCCAATTCCACATTCACTTCTCCTATTTACAAAGCTGCATGCCGATTCCTCGCGAGATTGTAGGTAATTCAAGTAGACATCCACCTTTTTCTATGCACTGATGGATTACTGTCAATTAGTTTTTTAATTGGACGAATTTACTTATGAGGAGAACGATCAAATTGTAACTGTAAATTGTTCTCTTCTTTTTCTTTCTGAAATATTGATTTTATTGTCTCCTCTTAGTTCTTTGGCTTTGCCAAAGAGTCCTCCGTCTCCAAGACACAGCCTTTTTTCCTCCCTGGGTTATATGAATGCGTACAATCGTTTTTATTTTATACTTGGTGGGAATATGAAATATTATGTGAATACAAAACAAAAATTGAACCCTTATCGAAATTTAAGTCGGTGAATGTAAAAGGAAATTGAATAATAATTTCGATTCGCCTGGCTTAAGTTATGCTAACTCTTTATGAAACGGTAACCTCAGTAAAAAAAAAATTGTTTAATCTATCTTGGCATCTAGAAAGAGATGGCGAACAAAATATGCAACTTTTTGTCTGTATATGCTAGATTTCGGTCGATTCCCCAATCTCGATTCCAAGCAACAATAGACAAATTTCGTCTCCAGAAATTCGGTGACTTGGAGATCAATTTAGAAGTGGGCGACAGAGATAGCACTTTTGTTTCATAAAGCAACAAAATTAATTAAATTGCAGGTCTGGTTAGTCTCTCAATAGAAACCATCCTGTGACCAATGTCTTCTAACAGCATGCAATGTTGGACTGATCGATTTAGAATTGGAAAAAGATGTGATCAATGAATGTTACTTCTCTCGACTTTTATTGGGCGGTGATCACTAAAAATACCTAGAATTTCAGTTTTGGTTGATATTTTTAATTAACTAGTAATCGATCTTTCACATGTTGAATTATAATTCCAGTATACACTCTTGTGGCTTGGATGTCAGGTGAGATTGACGCCTTATGAGACAAAGGTAGTCGCTTTCTGCTTACGATGACAGCTGTTGATTGACTGTCTCAACCATGTGAAATAAAGTCAATGTAAGGTCACATCAACCTGGGGCTTCAGAGATTCTAAACAGTTCAGTTGACATTTGGGCATTGATTAGCCGGCGGCGAACTGTTCACATGAAAAAAGTGAAAATACGAAGACCATTAATACCGGCATAAAACTGATATTTTTAGTATATTTTAGTGATAAACTTCGGTCCAGTGAATGAAGGGTAAATGAATATCCCTTTTTTTTGTATAGATAAATCACCGTTACCCACGGGCATAGCAGTGCTAATTATCTATAATACCTAGAGTTTTCTATAAAAAAAAAGATTTTTTCTGTCTAAGATTATCTGAGATGATAGATTTTTTCTATCCAAAATCATCCAAAAAAATACCAGCATTGGTGGTCCAAAATGACCACAGAAACCCCTAAAAGCATTTTTTAATGAATAAAGTTGATTTTATTGGTGCCAAATGGTGAATACATGTTTCCAAAGTTGTCGCTCAAAAATCTGACCAGGAGTGCCCCCGAGACAAACACGTACATACACACACAGACGAGCAAAAAAAGGCCAGAAAAGCTATTTGTAGGGCTACGGTGATTCGATACGATTTTCGAAAGGCTGACACATATACATGAATCGGTTGTGTAAGTAAAATTCTATCGATCGAAATATTGTATCGTATCAATTATACATACTTTCTGTAAATCCTTTACGTGTGGGGGTTTTAGGTATTTGATATGTTGAGGAGGATACACTGAGCGGATACTGAGACCGCGCAGCCGAAGAGACGACAACATCTACCTACAACAACAAATCTTCATGAAATCCTCAGACGAGGAATTAATTAAGCGAAGAATCACACTTGGTTGGCACGCTTCCGGTAGAGAAAGCTCGACTTTCAAGAAAATCTCATTAGTCCTAAAAGGAATGGCCTACAGCCAATGCATCCTCCAGATAGTCTCCTATGGAGCTTAAACATGGAATCCAGGCAAAGGATTTACACTCAAACTGAATACCACACAACGTCCACGTGGAGAGATCATTACAACACAGTATATCAGCGAAAAGACAGGAGTCCGAAATATCATAGAAACCGTTAGAAAACTCAAATGGCAATAGCTGAACATGTTGCAAAAATGTCGGATAACCACTGGACATCAAAACTCACAACGTGGATCCCCAGAGATTACATGCGAAATTGTGTCCATCATAAAGTAAGATGGTGTGACATTGTACATCTCGTGAGTATTTGAACATGGACAGCATCTGTTTTTATTGGTTAAGATTGCACTGGTCATTAAGGAATCGGGGCAGACAAATCCAAGTCAATTTGATCTTCCATAAAGCAAAGTGAGTTCGCTTTTGATTGATTCTGATTTTAGAAAGATTGAAGGAGAAAAACTCGTTTTATTTCCATTTATTTTCATTCAACTATTAATTTCTATAAAAAATATTTTTTTTAAAATTTAGTATCCAGTACCACGAAACATGACTAAAAGTATATCATATGATGTTGATAGCAAATAGATTTGTTTCTTCATGCACAATGACCCTGCTTTTTCCTCACATAATCAAACGATTAGATTATAATATTACTTTGATGGAAATGTCTCAAGTATTTTGTTTACTAAATGAATATAAAACATCATTATTTAGTAACCAAAGTATTTTTCCCCATTTTTTTCAGTATTTTTCCAACAATTTACGCTACTTTCCGGATAAATCATTCATATCCTCATAAAAGAACCATCCTACTTTTTAGCTCGTTGATTGCTTAAGTTAGATGGAGTAAAACTAATAATGAGAAACGTTTATTTCTGAACCGTCCGCCGTAAAAAGGTAATTAGGAGTTTAGTTTTACTGACCATTGCGAGTGTAGTGGGTTGAAACCATGGGTGTTTTCTGCCACTTTTCAGGTGGGGGTATATTTGTAGCTGAGAGGGACGAAAGGTTATATTGGTAATATATCTGAGTGGCAACCCTGTTACCAACGAAGATTGATACTACATTTTTTATGGTTACATTGAATTTGGGTCCCAACCATGAAGCAGCAATATGCTTTATTGACTAAAGGTTCTAACTTTTCACACAAATACTTTTTTTACGTCCAGAATAAGATAATGAAGAATGCATCGACCCTGAGTGTTGTGATTAAAAGCAACAATAATGAAATGGAGCAACACTAGTGTCGTGCAAATAACGCAAAAGGATTTAAAGCTTTCATATTTCTCGTAACATGAAGCGATAAACGTCTTTAAGCAGCATGCCGTGTTGTGGGTGATCAATTAAAAATATGAAAGAAATCACTTCCCTCACCTCTTAATGGGTTGTAATCGTTAAAAAGTCTTAATAAAGAAAAAAAAAAGCGTTAACGCCCCCGGACACAAACTAAATAAATTTACATTGTAAATTGAACCCAACAGAAAACCCATCTTGGGAGGTTGGAATTTGAAGAAGAAGAAAAAAACGTCTGAATTGATTTACCTGATTAGATGTAATTGGTGTAGCCTATATGTGCATTATATTCATAGCCAGCTAGCCAGATTGACTCACTTAGAAACTGAAGAAAATATGTTGACAGTTTTGGTTGACAGTTTGTAATAATCTATTGATTGCCGATGACGCCAAAACAGATGGTTGTCTAATTATGTTGGGAAATAAAAGAGAAAAGGTCAAAGGACCAAGCGACTGGAATATTTTCACACGATATCAACAGACCATTAATAGAAGGTCCAATGATCAAGGCAATGTATACGTAGGACACACACACACACACACACATACACACACACACACAGATGTTCAGTAAAAAAAATAAGCAGGATCAAATCAATAAAAGGGGATTGCATAACTGTTGGATTTTATCGAATTACAAGTGTCTAAATAGGAATGAATACAACTTCAAATGGACTGGCATTTAGAAAAAAAAACTAAGTTAAAACATTGCGAAAACGTCAACTAACCCTTGAAGATTAGCGAAATATCAGTTATCGTTCTGAATGTCAAGAGTATTAGAGGAGTGAATTTTAAACATGAGTACGTGGCTTTCAGGGAAGGATTTCCCAAGGGGTGGAATTCTAGCCTGGGGAGAAATCCAGAGGAATTTCTGTCAAGGGAGAAACGTATAATGGAAAGTATAATGGGAAAAATTTACAAGATGACAAGATAGGTGAATCATTGAGGGAACCAGGGATTACGAGGAAATAAATGATATCTGGGACTCAGAACCAGATGCATTAGAATGAAACTGTTGTTGTGTTGCTTGTGTGTGACCAACGTCGAATTCTTTTGCTTAGTTTTAATCTTCCTATAAAATCTCGTTACCAAAGACCCAGTCCTTGATTATACGTTGTTTTCCGTTTACAATTACAATTAGATGTTATTTTCATACAGTAGTCGAACAATGGAGTCGACTTGGTTTTCTAATTGCATCAACAAGAAAAACAACGAGAACAATCCTCACTAAATTTGGGGGAATAGACTCTTTGCACTCTGTCAATCGTCACGTTGAACTAAACTGATATGTAAAATTATATACCCCTAATGTGATTTGAAATAAAGATGAACTGGTTGGCAGATGACTCTCTTACGGACTTGGTTGAATTGACAAGTCTTACATATCCATATAAATGTATGTTACAAATACGCAAGGGCTTATTTTATTCTAATATAAAAATTTATACACTAAAAAAAAAAATCTTTGATATTTTCTTATTAAGTATATACTGCACAAAAGTTGCAGTAATCATTTTCGGTCGGAAACCGATGGCACTGTTTTACTATGTAGTAATTTAAACTCATTAAACTAGACTGCTAGGCTCTTTCCTACGGCACAGTTTATATATAAACATATATATATATATATATATATATATATATATATATATATATATATAGATAGATAGATAGATAGATATATGTATAGATAGATAGATAGATAGATAGATAGATATAGAGAGAGAAAGAGAGAGAGAGAGAGAGGTAGGGGTAAGAATTTTAATTGAGCTCAGACCAGTCGAATGTAAGGTCAGGATAATGAAGCACCCTGCGAGGTTCAAGCTCATTACGCTTGTAATGGTCTGCTGATCCTGCCACAGGGAAAGTCAAGGGAGATATTTTGATGACTGAATAATACATTTTTTTCAAAAACTGCTGAAACTTTTGCATCAGCTTAACATGAAGGAATGCACAACTCGCCGTCAAAGTCAATAATTGAACAACCGTAGCGTCAAAATTTGGAGTCATGTCAAGAGAATTCTATCAAAAAATGAATACAGGTTAAAATTAAATCAATTTATGACTCTTGAAAGCACCAGCAATGGAGTAGAAAAAACAGGTAGATTCTGTTGAATCTAGAAGTAATTATGAACCAAACAAAATAAGCATCCAGAATATAAAAAAACTTTTTCCAGAAAAGAATAAAAACTAAAAAAAATATTTTAGAAAGGGTTTAATGGAGTACTGGGGCCAATATCAAGTCCGTTGACAAAACGGTATGGCCAGGAAACAAACAAATATACAAACATACGCACATATAACAATAAAAGGGCTATAACCATTCGTCTCTTTTGGCGACTATGGTCGTCCCAATTAGCTAAAAGAAAAAACAGCGTATGGTCATAGAAAACCCAGGCAAATACTTCGATGACTTGAAAATGCTGTAATGTCTTTATAAAGATAATAGTTGTCGTGGAAAATGATAGAAACTTTTGGACCCAATACTTGTGAATCTGAAAGCAGCTCTGATTTCCTTAACAATTCTACATTGCCCCGAAAGCTTTCCCCACAATTCTCCACCAACATCCCTTCTATCAGACACTTTTCAAACCGAATTCCATCACAAGAAAGCGTAAGGGGTGTGGTTACTGATTATTAAGTTAAGCAGTGAAATTAGATAATTCTAATCCTCAATTTGTTGACACTCCAAACATTGGACAAGCGTGTCACGTATCACTGTAAAGGGAAGGTGAACAAACTCGTCCAGGAAGCTGAAAGAAAGGGACAAAAATACAGAAATAAAACGAAATAATCTGAAACTTAATCTAAAACAATTTGACCATATTTTTAGAGCGATGTTGAAATATTGATAAAGATTATTTTCTGTCGACATCTTGCCTAAGAGCTATCTTTATAAAGCTAGTCTAAGAGGACCATTACTACTACAGTGAGTTCAATACTCTCCAAGTGCTCCCAATCAGTAGCCTTATGCCAGATGGTCAGGAAATGTCGTAAAGACTGAGCCTTTTCTGCTCGAAAAGGGGGTAATATAGGGCGATACCAGCCCATCAAAGACTCTTCACGGTCTGCCGTGAGATGATCTTGGGAAATATACACGGTGGACACAACGGGATCAGAATAGACGACGAACGTATAAGTAATCTCAGATTTGCTGACGACAACATCGCCTTTTTTTGCTAGATGGAATGAATGAAGAAAGCGACTGAGTTAGTCTCTGCAGGAACTTCAGTAAGACAAATGCCATGCACGGCTAACAGAGTAAAGGATGAATACACAACGATCAGAATAGAAAGTGAAGAGCCGAAGAAAATAACCAACTCTGTCTACCAAGAACAACGGATCTCTGCGAAATCGTCAAAAGAAAAAATCTAGAGAAGAATCACTGTAGATTGGCGAACTTTTGGAAGAACAAGCCCGATATTTAAGAATAAGAAAATAATCCATTAATTGTAAATTGTAGGGTATGCAACCAATGCGACTTCTCGATAGTCAGTCATGGAGCTGAAATATGGAACCTGACCAAGAGACTGACCCGAAAACTGAAAACCATGCAGCATGCACATGAGAGAATCATACTCAACATTACAGGGAGAGATTAGAAGAAAGCGCAGTATACTAGAAAAAAACTGGGGTCAAAAGTATCATAGAAACACAAATGGTGATGGGCTGGCCATGTGATGGTGAATTGAAAAAAGATAGTGAATTGTTATATCTTTTTCATGTGTGTGTGTATTTGTTTGTATGTTTGTTTGTGTGTTTCATCGCTCTGTTTTGTCTACAAACTTGGAATTTGGCATCAGTACTCCACTTGGCCCGTTGTAAAATTGTTGTTGTTTGTTTTCTTTTTAGAAAGGCTTTTTCGACCTTTGTGGGGGCCTTATGAATAAGACCTAAATTTTCCAGAATCCAGTATTTGTTAGAATGATTTCCCCCATTGTCGAAACCTAGTGTTTTTCAATCAAAATTCAAAGTGTGTATTTTTAAATCTGGCAGTCAATCCATCATTGCAAAAAAAAAATTTCATGTTTAGAAAATTAAATCATTGCCTGACAAGGAATTATTTTCTAAAAGCGAACAATATCTATTCAGGTAGGTCTGGTTAGTCACTCAACAAAAATCGTCATATGACCAAAGTCTTTTGGCAGCAAACTGGGAGGATCATTTAAAAATTTTGCAAAAAGGATGTTCATTTAATAAGTTACTTCCCTCTTCACTTCTTAAGTGATTAATACTAAACAAAAATTCAAATTTTCTTTTAAAACTAGTGTGGATAATGCTGGACACAAACTAAGACACCAATTTAGCATGAAGTTATATCGTGAATTGAACACTCTACTGAAATCATGTTGTGTTTTCTTCCTTTTTTTTTTGAACATGGACTTTCGAAAAAAAAAACAACATAAAATATCTATAAGGAGTGAATGTTTACATTTCCAGATCTCCTGCTCCATTTATGAGGTCCGTACGCATGATACATATATGGTCAGGGAGATCATCTTAAATACTGACAAAACCTATGTTGACAGTTTCAGTGACTTTTTCGGATAATGCTTTTAAAGGAAGATACTCACAATATCTTTATGTTTTTCATTCTATCCATCATCTGCGCCGTTTTTATTCGAATCCTTTTCAGATGAGATCTGAAAACGATTTGTTTCATTGTTTAAACAAAACATCTTCTCTTGTGACATGAGAAAAAGTTCAACCATTAATTTCCATTAGAAGAATCAATGACATTTTTTTCTATTTCAAGCTTTCCATATTTTCTTTCTTCAAACGTTACATTTCTCTAATTTGTTTTGTTTTATTCCTATGATATCTTAGACTGTATGTTTGTCACGCTTTCTGTTTTTTGTTTTTGTTTTTTTTCTTTTGGCCTTCCACTAACTGTTGTACTTTTTCTCATCAGAAACTGTCAACCAAAAAGTTTCTCCAGTTTTTCAGTTGGCCTGACAGGTTATGTACGTATATATCAAACGTATAGGCCGCAACAATTGAGCTAGAGCACTGAAAATTCAAATATTTACTATTTATTGTGTCAAGAAAAATAAATTTGGAAATACACCCTAAGCGTATTTTTAGTGGGGGTGCATTTTTCAATATAAGTTTATGCTCAATTGATCCCTCAGTCTGTGTTCGACAGCTTTCACACTTGTTTTCTGGAAATTTGGACTTGTGTTAATGGTCAGTGCCCAAGAAATGGCGAGACAGTTAGCTTATTTATTGATCACCTCTTTTTTTTCCAATTTTTGAAATTGATCATACCAAACACAGCATGCTACCAAGAGATGTAGGTTGTGTGACAGTTTCTATTCAGTGACTAACCGGACCTGTGCTTTTCCCACCGTTTTATCTTATTAAATTAGCATAAACAGAGAGAGAGGAGGAGATCATGCAAGACTGAGTGAGACTAAAGCATATTGGGAGAGACAAATACGAACATAGATAGATAGATAGATAGATAGATAGATAGATAGATAGATAGATAGATAGATAGATAGATAGATAGATTTGAATAGACAAAGAGATTTTAATAGATTAAGATAGACATGAACAAACAAAGATAGATAAATAGATAGATAAGAAAGTACAGAGATAGAAAGATAAATGTGAATAGATATGAACAGACATAGATAGATGAGTAAATGGATAGATATGTATAGGCTGATTGATATGAACATAGGTACATAGATATGAACAGGCTGATAGATAGATAGATAGATAGATAGATACATACATACATACATACATACATACATACATGGATGGATGGATAGATAGATAGATAGATAGATATTAACAGATTACGATGGATATGAATAGACAGATAGATAAATAGATAGATAGATATGGACAGACTATGAATAGACAGTTAGATAATTAGATAGATTAATAGCTATAAGCAGACCTGGATATAAACATATACATATGTGTGTGTGTATGTAGATAGATATTTAGATAAATAGATAGATAGATAGATAGATAGATAGATAGATAGATAGATAGATAGGTTTTATGACGCAGTTGTTATAATTTATACCATGTAACAAATTGTGTGATAAAAATATATTAGTTCGAATATAATTTCATGCAAACTAAGAAGAATTTAATCTTAGAAGATGTTTAAGTCATATTTTCTGGATTATGACAAAATAGACGAAAAATTCTTGTCCAATCAACAAGTTTAATTGGTTTTTAAAGACGCTCGGGAATTATTTTCAAAAAGTGAGTTTTAGTTTAATTTTCCAGTCATTAGCTTGGTCTCTTTCAAATTCGCTCCGTATCAACTTGCACACCTTTGCCTTGAATAGCGCGGTTTTGATAATTCTTGGTTTTAATGTAGCACGTTGGAGGTATTGCTGTACAGATCAATGCAACCCAGTTAAAGTTTAAAAGGAAATTATCAAATTATGATAATCCTTGAACAGTTGGATTTGAACGGAACAGAAAATCTTTGGACCAATTAGCCGCAATAGTCAGCGTATACCTGTATTTTCGCTTTGATGATTTAAAACGTATATTTGATTCTTCGTTGTCAACCCATTAAATACTGATGGCAGGAATTTACGTGATAGCATTACAATGGCTTAGTCAATAAACTTTCCATTTGATTGTGATTGATGTTCTGTTTGAAGAGCAAGTCTTTTATCTTACGATGGATTATCTTGCAATGGAAATGGGCTTTTACCTTTAAATGGATAACTATTAGACTTTCCACCTTCCGTACTTAATGGGTTGAAGTTTCCAGATTTATTTTTCTGCTGTAAATCACACATGCTTAGCAGACACAAAGCACAGCTAGAGAGAGAAAGGGGAGGGATAGGTGTGATCGTACTCAAAGTTCCGGGGCAATCAAGATACAGAATACCTTCCGAGGAGGAAGAACATTTTTTCTTCCTCCTTTTCTAGTTTTCAGTTCGGAAAGGTAACTGGAACGTCCAGCGAGACACGGGAAACTGGACGACCTGACAGATAGATGGACTAGTCGACCTGTTCAGATTTTCAGACTTTTGACTTATCCCCTTGAATACTGTGGATGGACACTTTGCCATACCTTGATAAATGCTTATTAGCCATTACCTTTCTGTGCATATATCATATTACACTTGAAACTTTCATAATTACGTAGTCAACACAATCTGCAGAATGATATCAGTAACGGTCGAGACGTCTGGCTTGATCGGCCCTGAAGCACTGGAGCTCATACTGAATAGTTTCCAAAGCCACCAAACCTCATGACAAACCGCGCTAGACCGCCTGGCTCTTCCAGTTGTCCATGGCAATACGTGACAGGGGGGACAGAGAGACTTATCAGTTAAAAAATGACAAATTTTGTTCATATTTCTTTTAAAGGGAACGTTGAAGAAGGAAAAGAATGATATCTCTTCAATTCCAACGGAGAGTTAATTCTAACATGTTTTGCTGTTAATCCAAATGTTTAAATTATTTCTTCTGCTCTATCATTAAAATGAAATTGAAAAATATCTCGTTTTCTCGGATGAAACACTGTCAAACATCAATAATTAGTTTCTAGTACTTTTTTCATCTTAATATTGGATGCTTGTCTTGACAACTCCTCGGTACGTCATTGTACTGCTATGAGTAAACAGCAAGGATCGACAATATAGGATAATCCTCCGATGAGACTCGAACTTGCATCCTTCTTATCCTGATAATCCTTGTTTTGTTGTACTGGCTGCTGTGTAGCTTGAGCTACAAGTACTCAACAGAGAAGACTTTATTGGTATAATAGGGTTATTATATGGACAATTATCGAACAGAACATATAACATTATGATGGCAATGTGTTTTGCAACTACCAACTAGTAATATCTCAGAATTAGTTCAAAGAAGTTCACTTTAGTTTTTACTAAGCTTAGTGACGCACAAGACTAAAGGGAGAGGATAAATTGGGCAGAAAGATTGTATTGTGCCAATCATTCAAGTAAAGAGAGATACAAGCCTACCTGTCGGCCTTCAAACTCTGCATTCGGGATCATCACTGTTACTTACATTTGAACACTGACTGCTGGTACAAATTCTATGACCGCCCTTATATTCACTATTATGAGTCGAAATTGAGTGAGAGTAAGGATTCGAACAATGTCATGGAAATTGTTCTTGCGAGGAGGACATGCATCTTATTATAATTCACCAAAGGTCTGTCTGTGGTAGCAAAACACAAGAGCGCCTCGTGTTATGGCCACTAATAAATGAATACCCGTTCTGTGGGCGGGTTGTTAGACTAGTTAAGTCAATTTTTCTTTCTAGATTCATTTTTATTCGGACATCATCTCTATAATCAGCTAAACTTCCGTCAGATTTATGAACATTCTGGCCGAAATAATGCAACATTTGCACAGAAATCGTAACTAAAATCAGTTCGTACCCAGTTATTCGCTTCTCAAATTTAAAACTACGTAAAAACTGTAGTGCATTGTAAATATATGTATTAATTGTGAATAAATCCTCCCTTGAGTGATGCTGGATCAAAATTTATATGGTTTTGGTAGCAGCAGTCTTGCAAGTTATAGTTGACCCTTAATATGAGAACTATGCAATGTGCACATGAGAGAATCATGCTCAGCCTTATATGGAGAGATCACAAGAAAACAGAGTATATCAGAGAAAAGACAGGAGCCTGAAACATCATCGGAAAAGTAAGAAAACTCAAATGGCGATGGGCTGGACGTGTTGCAAGAATGTCTGACGACCGCTTGACATCACGACCCACAACGTGGATCCTCAAATGCGTTACTGTGACGGACAGGAAGTAAGACAGCGTGACGAGGTAGATGAATTTGGAAAGCGATGTCCATGATAGAGAGATGTGGCGAATCTTGAAGGTGTATGTCCGACAACGGACACTAACAGGCTGATGATGATTAAGAAACAGCAAACAAAAGCCCAACACGCATAACAGAGAGGAATTGATTTCGTATACTCATATCTGCTCCAATATAATAAAAGTCTATTTGTTATCTTGTCTAGTTTATCTATTATTACGAAAAAAGAAAGATTTATTTTAAAAGATCTTATTGTTCACAACTTGCATTCATTGTGTGATAAAATATTATTTCATGGAAAATTAACAATATCTGTTCAAACAATGCTTCAAGAAAGCAAATTATTACACCCTTTTCAATTTCCTTCTGTTCCCCACTGCATTATTTTTGCTTTTTTTTTTTTTTTTTTTTTTTTTTTACTTTTTATGTTTGTTGAAAAATATTTTAAGGGGAAAACATTTATTTCATTGTTTGAATAAAACATTTTCTTGTGTAATATGAAAAAACATATAACTATCAATTCATCAAGCGAGTAAATTTTAGTGTTCTTCGGTTTTAACCCTTTTGAAGTAAGTTATTATTAACACAACTGATACTCGATCATAAACAGACTCCTTGCCAACCCTTATCATACGTTCCATCAACATTAGAGAACTCGTAGCATTATGATAAGATCGTTTTTGCATCAAAATATCCCATAACATGTGGCAGGGAGTGATAATAAATGGCAGGGAGTGGCAGGAATTAAAAAGTACTGCCAAGACAATGTCAGTTTCGTCTTTTTTTCGATCCATTTCAAAATGAGTAACGGCACTTCAGGTGTTTCAGGTCAATTTCACATACTTCAAAAAACTAGTCTCGGCGAAACAAAGGAACCTCTAATATGCTGGGAATGCTGGGAGGGGGGGTTAGCCAGCGTGGGGGCAATTCTTTACTTTCACTTTTAAGCCATTTAATCACTTATGATGTGGTTAATCACTCAATAGAAAGTGTCATGCGGCCACTGTATTTCTGCAGCCTGCCGTGTCGCGAGTGATCAATTAAAAAAAAGTTAAAAGGGTGATCAATGAATACTTTATTTCTCTCGTCTTCTGTTAGGCAGTGATCAGTAAAACATCCACATTTTCGACAACAAAAAAAGCAAAGGTGTCTGCTGCTAGACACAAAATAAGAGACACATTTAGCATAAACTTACATTGAAAATTGAACCTTAACCCAACTCACTAGTAACCTATTTTCAAAAAAAAGATCGTGAGAAAATGTTTAAATCTCCAGCCCCCTGGCCCCATTCGTGCGATACGTATATACAAGCAAACAGTGGTTTGCACAGTTGGAGAAAAACGCTTAACTGATTAATCACCAACTAACCCTAACCCCTAACCCTGAAAGAAAGATAACAGATAAATAATTCAATGAACAAATAGAGTTAAACATTGAATTTCATTCAACATACAGATTCTTTGAAGCTCTTTGTCTAAGCTATATCATATACAGATTTTAGAACTTAAGTCCTTTTGGGAAAGGTTTTAAAGCAATGAAACTTAGTTAAATTTATATGATAAAAGTTAGAAATCAGCGTTTATCCTTGCTTTTGCTAAACGTTTCGTGGTTTATCAGTTTAGAGTTCTCTTTAAGTATGCACACCGCTGCATCCATACATACATAAATACATAAATACGCTAATAGCCACCCAGCCATTTTGGGAACAGTTTTGATCAACATTTTCTAACAATCTAATTTCAGTATGTTTTACTAAAAATGAATATTCAATTCAATTCTATTAATCTTCCTTTCGGTGTATATTTTTTGCCATAACGTCACAACGTTTATTTATTGAAGTTTACTTACATTTATTTCTGTCAATTGTCTTATTCTAATTTTGTCGTTATTCCTTGAGATATTAGGATTGATGCACACATCATGAATGAAAACTCTGGTAACATAGCCGTTTCTCCCATCGAGGATGTGCAACTTTTAGAATATTGCCCCTGACATTTGTCGCTGTGAGGGATAAACACTTGTTTTGGAATTCTTTAAATGCTCAGGTTATAACCTAAAAAAAACAAAATTTCACAAGAAAGCTCTCGAGTAAGCTAAACTGGAACTTGATAATGAAATCGTATCTTAGGAGTTTTGTCAGCCTCTGGGTCTTTTGGGCTCCATTGTTATCTAACAGGAAAACTCTTATGTGAATTCTAATTTAAGCGACTTCAAGTTTAATCAGTTTTTACAACAGGATTGGTTACTCACTCAATAGAAACCGACATGTGACCTGCGTCTTTTGACATCATGCTGTGTTGGGGTGATCAATTTCAAAAATGGAAAAGGGGCTGATCAACGATTAAGTTGGGGAAATGAGTCTGACTTTTTTCTTTTTTTTTTTTAAATGAAAAATTAAAACAAGCGTGAGTGCTACCGGATCGAAAGTAAGGGATCGATTTCGTATAAACATAGATTTTATATTAGATATTGAGTCCCCTTCCATTGAAATCCTATAGGGTTGTGAGAAAACAAAAATAACCACTTTTTCCGGATATACTAAATAAAAGATCGGATTTTTAGCACAGTCGCTCCATTGGCGCATCGACTACTCATAACGTAAATTCAATCAACCAGTAAGACCAGCCAACTAAAAGAACTGAAGAAACCTATGTTGACAGTTTTAGTGACTGTTCTGATTGACAGTTTCTATTTGCCAATGCAATAACTCATGCTCCTTTTTAAAACTTTTATTTCTGTATGCGTCACAATTGACGTGAGAACTTTATCTGACATTTGCAGATAACAATGATATTCCTAAAGACCCTGGGGTTATCGAAATCCCTAAAATGCAATTAAGTTTCAGTTTATCTCAAGTACCTCCTCAGGGCAATGAGCATTTCAACAAGTGCAACAAAAGCACTCCACAAAAAGAAGTTTACCACACCGACCTTAAATTACAAGAGGTTGACAAAATGATATCATTATAATTTCATAGCATCATTGTTCAGTCATCAAAATATTTCCCTGGCTTTCTATGACCTTACTCTTCCATCCAAATAAAATTTGTTTTCCATCATATGAGAAGAATTCCAGTTTTGATTCATATAATTCTTTGGGGATTTTTTTGATATATTGAACTTTCATTGTAGGCTTCAAATTTTTGATATACTATAAAAATAAGACGTTTCAGTATGATTTTTGAAAGATGGAATGAGCTTAAAAACTTTCTGTCTGAAAGGAGAATAGTGATGTATACCGAAACTGATATTTCAGACGCATGTAGACGTATTCTCCTTTTATACAGTGTAAGAGCCTGGGAACTCTCGGCAAATGAACTTTGAAAAAATGTATATACTTTGCATAAATGTCTGAGCAAAATTGTCATAAATGGCTTCGAACAAAAGAATGTCCCACCCAAATATCAAAAAGATCTAAAACGATTTAAAGAAATCCAAAAATTCCATCTGAATAGATGTACCCGAGCGCAATGATCTAGATAAGTCTTACTGAAAACATACTGAACAACTAATTCAAATGATTAAAACTTCGAATATTACGAATTTTTCTAGACCACAGCAACTATTATAGGTTGCCCATGTAACTACATCAAGAAATGGCTCGTTAGAAAAACTAATACGTTTTTTTGACTGACCGTAAAAAGTTTGCACATGAAGGGAGGTTAAAATTGGAAAATGAACCACGTATTTCTACCAAATCAAGATATGATGCAAAATAGAAAAGAGTCCACGCCCTTACTGAACACAACCTACAAGTAAAGATATTTCAAGAGTACTAAGTAACCAATAAAGGAATTAGATAACTTTAGAATATACCTCCTTGATAATTTGCTATTTTTTTCAAAATTTGTCGTGGATAATCATAACAAAGTAAGAATTATTAATCTAAAAAGAAAAAAAACATTCAGAATGTCGTAATATGAACAAACCTGGCTCCTCCAGGGTCGAATTCCACTCTTACTTCCATTTCGACTGGAGATCATTACTCCATATTTTGTATTGAATATATATTAAATAAAACAAAGTATAAAAGTACGATTTTTTTATGTGCTTTTTAAAAAACTCAAACATTTTCTCGGGGTAAATATTTTCAGAAATCTTCTGCTTATATAATGAGCACTGACATTTTTCTGTTTTTCTGTCAGTAGCAATGTTTTTTAATCATAAAACAGTTCTTTTCTAATGATATCTCCTACCCACCATTTTAAACAATGAACTCTTCCACTGAATTGGATTAAGTACTTTCTTTTTTTAACAAAATTATCCCTAAGATATTTTAATGTATTTGTGGAATTTTTAACTAATTTCAAATAAAGCAAGATGAATGAATGAAATCAGACCAACGTGAGGAAAATGTACTGCAAGATCTCAAACGGAAAGTATTAGCATGGTAACTTTTGTTCAGACCATTTAATTCCTTCTTCCCATCTTTGTTGCTGACACAACGTTTTGGCCGATTCATTGCCAGTCCCACTTCGGATATAAGAGTTTAATATCCGTAAGAAATATGTATCTTTAGTTAATCTCTTTTCCCAGGAGTGCAAAGAACAGGAAAAAAAACGTTTGAATTTTCCGCTTGATAACAGTTTTTCCGCTTCGTACCATCAAAGGAGGAGACCAATAAAAAAGACTTTATTCCCTTACGGATGTAAAGTTCTAGACCTGGAGAAAGCTGTAGAATGAATCGGCTGAAGCGTTGTGTCAACAACAAAAATTGGATAGAGAGATTAGATTGCCCAGACAAAAGTTGGTACATAAATTACTCTTCTCAAAATTATAGACAAAAAGTATTATTTCTTTTTTGTTAAGTTCAATGTTTCGGGATGAGTTCGAAAAATTATTACCCGAATCTAGCAAATAGCAGATTTTTCGTAATGTTTTTGCGTTTAGAGTGTTCATCCTGCCATTTCTTGTTGTTTGCAGCGAAGCCAGGCAGATTGTACATAGGGTGGAAGAGTAGGGGGTCTTCAATCGGCTTCATTGAGCGTAGTGCAGTGGTTGGTCTCCTCCTTTGAAGGAATAACAGGATCAACACGGTAGGCTCCCTAAATGATCCCCAACCTCTTCCAGCAACTGGAATTTCCCAATGGTTACCCATCTAGGTACAGACCGGGCTCGATGTTTTTCAACTGGTGTGTCCAACGCAATATGGCTCTAACTGTTTTTAGAAGCGTAAAAAACTGTGTACAATGGCCCTCTAATTGTCAGTAGTCAGTATGCGCAGAAATCTCATACTGTACTATCTCCCCCAGTAACAAAAGTATTAATGCTTGTACAAATGTAGACTTAAAATTGTTTCAGGGTGATTTTGGAACAGTATATCTCAATTGCAATTTGCTGGGGTAAAATAAAATCGTCCCACACGAACTTATACCCTGGCTTGGAAAGAAGATGGGGTTCAGAAGGGAAGACAGAAGACAGACTGTTCGGCTTTTGGGCACTTCGCATATAAAACTTTAATGGTATATTTTACGAGTAAGATTGATTAGATACGATTGATATATTGATTAAGAGTTACCTTTATTATCGTGAATTCGTCAGATATTGGAATTTAAGACTTTTGAATTTAAGACATGATTAAAAGAGAGAGGAGGAAAAAAAGAATGATGCGATGGTGTCATGTCGTTTCAACTCACGTTTGCAAGCTCACTGAATTTTTTGTAAATATTGAATTTCTGTTTTGGAAAATATTGTCAAACTCATACGATTCATTTTGACTTCATTCTCGTTTGTCAAAACAATGACAGTGCTCCCACCAAAAGCCAGAGACGTCATGACGGCTCAAATAAGGGTTCTGTACTCAAAGACCGATTACCAATTCACATTTTTAACTCAGGTCAACTTCTTTTATTACCGGAAGAATTAACGAAGGAATTCAAATAGGGATACGTAGTTTTTGAATATTTTATGGGGAAATGAATTGTGTTTTTTTTTTTTTACATTTTAGATTCTAATGAAGCAATGGATTTTCAACCCTGATGCAGCCAAGCTTTTCTATACTTCGAACTATCTTTTCAGGTTGTTGGTCCATTATATAAGGCAATGTCGTGTATTTTTTTATGGGATGCCATATAAAAAAAAATAATACCTCTAACATCCCTTAATTCACAAATCATTAAAGTTGATGGAAAGGATTGAATCAAAAAAGCTCATTTATCAGCACATTATTTTAAGTAACTAACCTTTCGGACAAACATTGATTTTCTCTGTATACTGATTGCAAAACGTATGTGCGCACATACAGCTTAGAGGGAACTTTGGTCTTGTGGTGATACCATATACATCAACTTTTCGCCGAAAAAAGTTTGTCGGTGATATGCCTCTAATTGGATTTATTTATTCAGCAGACATCTGTCACCTCTGCACAGTTTATATAAATAATTTCTGATATCCGCCGTCGTTGGTGATTAATTGACAGTTGCGGGTATCGTCTCTCAGAGAAATTTTATTTCTCTGGCGATATTTTGTTAGTAATAAATCTACTTTGTAAACAACAAATCTTGACACGGAGAAACGGAAATTTCCTCTAAATATTTCATGATGGCAAGATGGTGTGTTTTCTCTCCCACACAAATATTTCAGGTTGTTCACAAAGTTATATCGCAATTAGGTAAAGGGAATAAAGATTCTCACATGCGTTGCAAAAGTTGAATTCACGAAAATCTCTATTAATAATCACTACTTTTTCCTTCGTCTTAATTTTACTTGTCTTTTTACGAAGGGGTCAAAAATAATCAAAATCAGGAAAAAAAATCAAAAAAATATCCGTACCACGCATGAATGAATCGCCATTGTCCATGTGGGTACTACAACTATTTGTCAAATTTTATCTAGAATTAGCTAAAAAAAAATACCAGCACAAGATTTGGTCACTGTTGGTCCAAAATGACCATAGAGACCCAAAAATCTCTTTTTTAAAGGAAGAAAAATATTGTTTTCAGATGATGTCTAGTGGTATACTAGAAGATTTTTTCTGTAGCTCCAAAAATGTGACCGGGATTACCTGGACACACACACACACACACACACACGCGCGCGCGCATACACACGCGTGGTTAGACACATAGAAAGACAGATATACAAAGAGAGTAGAATCTTTAGCGTTATAGACTGGCTGGTCAGACCATTTATTGCATTCTGTGATTCAATTTGTTCGATTTCATCTAATAATAATAATAAATAATAAACGGATTGAATTATATCGATTGTGATAAATTATTATTAGCAACCTCAAAGTTATTAGAAACAGTCAACTGAGACTGTCACCAAAACTGTCAACAGCTTCTCGGTTGGGCTGGCTGACTGAATGTGTGTTTATACATGTATCACCCGTACAGGACGCACCAAGTTCCAACATTTACTCTTTATTATATCGAGTAAAAATGTTTCTTTTGTTTTTTGAAAATACCCCTCGAATAGATTTTATGGGGAATGGGTTAAATTTGCAATCTAAGTCTATACCAAATAGATCTCTCATTTCGTGTCGGACAGCATTCACGGTTGGTTTTACATACGTTTTTTAATGATCACTGGCCAACAAAAGGCAAGAAAAGTAACTAATTCATTGATCATCTCTTTTTTTGATTTTCAATTGATTACACGACTACAGTATGCTGCGAAATTACGTTGGGTACGTGACAGTTTTCTATTGAGTGACTATCCAGACTTGTTAAACAATTTTCTTTCATCTCTGGTCGAAAAGAATCTGGGATTCTGAACAAAAAGAATTCTGATAACGCCCAGTCAATCTTTTTCCTACGTGTCGAGTTTTTACCATTAAAGAGTGTTCTAGCGATCTCAGATCCACAGATGCGACACCAGTCAGGAGGATGGAATGAAATATCATAACTTCACCGTGTAGTTTTCTCCAGAGAATATTTCATCTGGTTGTTACTACGAAATGCCATTTTTAGAATGACGAGATGAAGGATAATTTAAGCAAAATATACAGTAAACATGCAATCAAAATATGAAAAATAGAAGCAATAACCTTTTGCCAACAATTTCCTGATTACATTATATCATATCTATAAAATGCATTATGTTCAGTGGTCACGAATTCAATAAAGGCACTAATTATGGCTTCCCTATTTCTAAATCTTTTATGACGGATATCAATATTAAAATGTTTGAAAAGATGATAATCTGTGGGAGAAATGTCAGATGAATATAGAGGATGCTGCAAGTCTTCGTATTCCAATTTTCTAAGCCAATTCACAGAGTTGTACGGTCCTGTACCGTCGTGGAGCATTTTAATTAGTTCGAGTGGAACTCATTTTTTTCAACTTTTGAACCTTTCTTTTGCGTTGAGATGTTATGGTCACTGCTGGAGTTTTAAATTTCCCCCGAAGTGTTCGAACCGCTGTTCGTGCGTTGTGGGACACAATATCGATAATTCATCATCATCAAGAATAAGTTTAGGTCTCCCTTGGGGTTTATTAGTTGTATCCATAATACCAGGCCTGGACCAATAGGACTAACACTGAAAGATTTGCTCTGTAGCTACGTTCTCTCTAAATACTCAATCGACATTATAAGAGCAGCATTATGTCCAACTTTGGAATCGTACTTTAAAATCAATCTTACTTTTTCGGTAAACACCATTGTTTTTAACCTTTAACCACAACAAAGTGAATCTTTATTTACGCTGTACCTCTGGAAATGCCCAATAACACAAGTAATTCTTTCACTTTTAGCATCAAATTCGATGATGTAAAAAAAATGATATTTCATGGCTTGCATTAGGATTCTGGAAAATGACAGATTTTCCGATTATTCTTTACTCGTTGACAAGGAATATCTGATGTGATTGCTTCGTGCAATTCTAAGAATTATAATCAGATGGAACCTTTGTGAAGATGAAGATGGAGAGGATGATGAATGTTGTGGAGGTCTATCTACATCAAGAACCAGCGAGAATGTTCAGAACGTCAAAGATATCTTTTGAAATGATCAACAACTCAGGATCAAAATGATTGCAGAAATGGCCTTGGTTGATGAAGCTACTTTTTGGCTAATTTCGTACAAAAATTTCAGAATCCATAATATTCATTTCGACATACTTTCAAACTTCACAAAATCTTGTCTCTAACTTCGAGAGGCATCATTACCATACTATATTTTGTTAAGACTGTCTAATCTCTTCTCTTCTTTGATGATGGTAAAACGTTTTGGACGATTCATTATGTGGCCTTTTTAGGGTTTTATTACAAAAAGAAGTTGCGATAAAAACATTTAGTGTTCATGTGCATAAAATGAAAAAGCGTAATTGCGATCGTGGAAGACCAAAGCATCAATGATTTGACTCTGTCGCTACATCCAAAATGAGGTATTCATTAAAACAAAATAAATCAATCCACCAAGAGAATGACATAGAATGAATCAGCTGAAACGTTGTGTCAACATTAAAAACGTGCAGGGAATATTATATTGTCCGAACAAATGTTGTTATGTTCACAAAATATCCTGTGGTAGACGCCCATCTTATTATGTCCTCAATACGAATAACAACGACCCCAGCACGATTGCTTTTATCGATTTTTTTTCTCTATCGACCGAGATAGTGTTTTTGCTTCGGTTGATTCGTGGCACTGGTCGCTAGCCAATTCAAAGAACGGGACTTTTCATTGCAATTACCACCGGTCTTTGAAATACCTGATTTATTCAGCGGTCAAAAGACTAGGCCGAGGCTGCACAAGGTTTAATGACTGCCACAGTTCTGACATTGCGACAGAATCGAATCTTCCGTACTTTGGTTTTTCACCAGCGCAATTAGCTTTTCCATTCTATACACATGCGCACAAATTTTTCTCGCGACAAAACTAAATCAATACTTGTATTCGACCGTATTCAAAGTATTTTATATACTGTAAAATCTTTCGGAGCATTGTCAATAACGATTATTTATTTCCGATCCTCACTGCTTTCTCAATGATCGCAGAATGGTGAGCTGGAAGTTACAATAAAAGCAGTATATATATATATATATATATATATATATATATATATATATATATATATCCCCTATTCAGGGTTTAGCACTCTCTAAGTGGGGTGAATCGTTCATTGTAAGCTTATGCAATACTCTTCCATAGGAACAGAGCACTCTGGTGGATGGAGAACATATGCTAAATAAATATATCGCTTAGATTCAGCCTCATTGACCTCCTGTTCTGTGACTCTGTGACATGGAGGTAGGATACCGGCCTCCGGGTCTGATGCGAAGGTTTCAATCCTACCTCGTGGTACTGGATGAGATAATGGATAGTCTATAGCCACACTGAAGAGTTATAATACAACGAAACAACTGTCCGTGGCTCAGCTGAGTGAAACAAGGCTGTCTACTCTGTCATGAGCCGATAAATCACTTGTAATATCTATTTAATCGCTCTACGTAAAGTATTGAGCACTTTAAACGAGAAGAAATTACAAAATGTTTACGAACTATATACATATACTTACTAATTTTATTAATGTATATGAGTGTAGACAGATGGTGAAAAAGCTGTTGAAATAATTCACATCGAATTTTTAGAGCATTTTTAATCTTCATGGTATATTCAAAAATCACAATACCGTCCATCTTTTGAACTTTATATCAAAAAGTAGATACAGATTCCGTAAAATACAGGGACATATCACCATTTTCTCGGTCTTAGGCTTAATATGTATCAGTCCGGGTTTCTGACTTCAGATCTGGGGTCTCTCCTAATCAGCAGCGTTGACAACAGTAACAGCATACAATGTATTGATCTAACAGTTAACAACGAAATAAATCTCAAAAAGGTGGACAAGTTGATACCTGGCGCGAGGCCACATCAGACTGAAAACAAAAGGGCCCAAATGCTGGATAGTCTGTCTTCTGTCTTCCCTTCCGACCCCTCTCTTCTTTTCAAGCCAGGGTGTAAGTTCGTGTGGGACGATTTTATTTTACCCCAGTAAATTGCAATTGAGATATTTTAAACAGATGTTTTTTCCACTTAAGAACGATATCCTACTTTATGCATTGCTTTCTCTGAATAATTATGCTTCATTTTACGAACAACCGTTTTACGAACTATCATTAGGAACGATTTTGTTCGTGGAGGCAAATACTTTAATTTTATTGCTATTTTCTTGACTCTTTTACAAGACAGCCAGGCCTCACTTCAAGCATACACGTCTTTGTATTTCTTGAACTAGTGAAATGTCACAATCAAATAAAATTCCATTAGTACAAGACATGGTCTTTCTAACTATCTTCTCTCTCTCTCTCTCTCTCTCTATCTATCTATATATATATATATATATATATATATATATATATATATATATATATTCCTGAGAGCTTCACGGCTTTGAAGACGACACATTAAAAAAAAACTTTTTCGAAAAAGTTTTTGTGTCACTGCAGTCACTTATTACCCAACATCTGTCAATGCAATTTATGTAATTTTTCCTAATCTTTTTTCCCTATTTTACATATACTTTATTATTATGGTACAATAAATAAATACACACACACGCATATATATATATATATATATATATATATATATACGTATATAAGCACTACTATCAGCCATTATACGTCTACGGACGGACGCCTTTCCTAAGTCCTTCAATGACAACCGTTATAGCGTTGATCGATACCATATTTTCTATTTCATCTTTCCATTTTGCATCTTGTCTTCTCCAACTGCATTCAATCTTCACACGCACTATGCACCAATTGGTAAACATTTCTGTTGTCGATTCTCCTTGCTGATTGTCCATCCCATTTCTATTTTAGTTACCTAATTATTTGTATAATATCCTTCACTCTAATCATTCCTTGGATCCATGTAAAGCTTTTTCCATTTCTTGGAGTTATCTCTAGCATTGCGATTTCCATGGCTTTCCTAAAATGGTTTTCAATTTTTTTTTTGATGAATTCCTTGACTCACAGGGTATTATGCATTCATTGGATACTTTACGCTCTGAAGACATTGGTTTTCCTTCAGTATACGGACTACTTACCAGACAATCGTTATGCATCGTTCGATTTCACTTTCAACATCTTTCTCCAACTTTATAACCTGAACTAAGTGAGTGTATTCGTCACACACAGACATATATATATATACATATATATAGAGAGAGGAAATGATGATGATGATGATGATGATGATGATGATGATGATGATGTGAGTATTTGCTACCCAAACATGTTTATTTTTCTTCCCTGTTTGGGCTTCTTCAGGGGAATTCTTCGTACTACTTGGTGGTGTATGCGATAATTTCGTTTTGTATCGATATCATTTTTTCTATGCGCTTAGACATATTGTAGAAACATGGACCTGGTTTTATAGTATTGTTTGTGCTGCTTCTATGATGTAGTGTTTTGTTTTTCGATCGGCGTGTTTATTATCCTGGTTTCTCAGTGATCCAAAGTATTGTACGATTTGTAACGCTGTATTACCAAGGCGTTTCTATAATCGTCTTTTATGAGAGCATACCGTATTTTCTCTTCTCAATGTTCCTTGCAGTTTCCCCAATATTATTTTTTGGCCGATTCTTGCATGGTATTTCGTATACGATTGCCTTAGATGTAAAGTTGTTTAATGTTTTTCTAACTGTCTCCGGTGGTTTTAAATGTTTTTTGTTACCCTGTGTAGTTTTTGCTTTGTAATAAGCTTTCCGAGTTGTGTCATTGCTGTATTTGTTGGGAAAATGATGCGTCTATTTATTCTTGCTATTTTTTTTTATTTTTTGCTATATGGTATGGTATTTTGTATGGTATTTTGTATGGTATTTTGTATGGTATTTTATGTGGTATTTTGTATGGTATTTTATGTGGTATTTTGTATGGAATTTTATGTGGTATTTTGTATGGTATTTTGTATGGTATTTTATGTGGTATTTTGTATGGTATTTTATGTGGTATTTTGTATGGAATTTTATGTGGTATTTTGTATGGTATTTTGTATGGTATTTTGTATGGTATTTTATGTGGTATTTTGTATGGTATTTTATGTGGTATTTTGTATGGTATTTTATATGGTATTTTGTATGGTATTTTATGTGGTATTTTGTATGGTATTTTGTATGGTATTTTATGTGGTATTTTGTATGGTATTTTATATGGTATTTTGTATGGTATTTTATGTGGTATTTTATGTGGTATTTTGTATGGTATTTTATGTGGTATTTTGTATGGTATTTTGTATGGTATTTTATGTGGTATTTTGTATGGTATTTTATATGGTATTTTGTATGGTATTTTATGTGGTATTTTGTATGGTATTTTATGCGGTATTTTGTATGGTATTTTATGTGGTATTTTGTATGGTATTTTATGTGGTATTTTGTATGGTATTTTGTATGGTATTTTATGTGGTATTTGGTATGGTATTGTGAGATGGATTCTACTGGCATTTTGTATTAATGAACATGGGTATTGGAGGTTTTTGAAAGTTTGATGTATACATCTTCCCGTTCTTTTCGGATTTATGGGCTCCACATTTTCGGGAATCTATCCATCTATCTACCTATCTATCAATTTATCTATTCCTCCCTCTCTCTTTCTCTCTCTCTCTCTCTATATATATATATATAGATATAGATAGATAGATAGAGAGTAAAGGTTCAGCTGATATTATGTTTGATGTGGTGGCACATTAGATTCAAACTAAACCGATCATTTTCCAGCGTATAAGACAAGCAGATTTCAGAAGTCATAAGAATTCTCTTTGATTAATGATTTTGTTATTGATAATAATAGAGACTGAGAGATGGAGTAAAGGTGAAAGAGTCTGAGCCAGCTAAATAGATGGATAAGAGAAATAAAGGTTCAATCGTCATTTTCACTCCGGTTTCTACTGTTTTCCTCATTCATTCCAGCGAACTGTTATCCAGGGAAAATACAAAACATATTGCATCTAACTGCGTCCTCCTAAGAATCACTTATATAACATGTCTAAAAACCACCAATTCTTCCGAAAAGCGAATGTGTTTTGAAATACGATCATTCGTCACAACATTAGAAACAGAGAAATAAACGTAAATACATTTATTCACGTTTTTTTTTTGTTTTTTATCAATTAGATGAACTTAGATTAACCACGTCTACGTTGTTCAAAAATAAATCATCAAAACTCGGCCAAGAAACATTTTAATCAATTTCTGATAACCTTGAATATACTCACGATAATGTGTGTGTCACTGACTTTGTTATATCTAAAAATAAACCCCTTGAAGATCATCCAATTTGCTGCAGAAGATTTATCTATATAGATGGAAGAGTTATTGGCTTTCTCCTCGCTCGTGAGGATCAGGGGAAGTGGTTCTTCCCGCTTGGCTGGGTTAATTCGATTAAAGTGGAAATCAACTCGCGCACACAGAGTTCACATTCAAGGCCTAGAAGAATCACACTAGGATGGCAAGCCTTTGGCAGAGCTAGCTCAACCTTCAAAAATAATAAGATCCCATTAATCCTAAAGAGAAGGGTGTATAACCAATGCATCCTCCCAATAGTCACTTATGGAGCCGAAACATGGAACCTAACCAAGAGACAGACCCGTAAGCTGAGAACCATGCAACGTGTGCATGTAATAATAATGCTGGGCCTCACATGGAGAGACCGCAAGACAGCACAGTACATCCGAGAAAAGACAAGAGTCAGGGACATCATAGAATCCATAGAAAATCCCAAATAGCGGTGGGCTGGCCATGTTGCAAGAATGGCAAACAACCGATGGACATCATGACTCACGACATGGATCCCTGAGATCACATGCACAACCGAGGCCGGCAGAATATTAGATGGAGAGACGAGCTAGACAAGTTCAGGAAGTACTGGCTCCGTGACGCCCATGATAGGGAAGTGTGACAAATCCTGGGGAAGGTCTATATCCATCGAAGGACGTTAAAAGACTGATGATGATGATGATGATGATGATGATGATGATGATGATGATGATGATGATGATGATGATGATGATGATCCTTCCTTAGTATACGGTGAGTTGAGACTGCCGAGACAACTACCAAGCAGTAAGATTAATCTCAAAGTAAGCCTTTCTTAGAAGGGCTGTCTTGCACGGCTGAGGATTCCGTCTACCCTACTGTTTTTATTTCCATGCTGTTAGCAGTTATGCCTATCCACACCTCCCAAGCAGAAAGTACGAATAATGCAGGGAAAATGAAATGGGGGTAGAAAGCAGCACCTCGCCAGGGAGTAACGGCCTGCACCCTTGTTTTCCAAACCAGTCCTGTCGGAATAGATTCAATCCTCACTGGTTGCACCTCATTTGTCCTTGAGCCAGACTGATGTAACTTTTCTCTCAGAATTTTTAGATGAAGGATCATCTATATGTATAGATATCTCGGACTGTTTTCCAAATCTTAGTTCATCTCGTGAACACTACCCTACGGCCTCCCTCAGGAGGGTGTTGCGAATGGAGAGGGTAAAATAAACAGTGCAATGTGGATACTCTGCCCCAATCCTTCGATAGGAACCCCTCGCCACGGCATTCAGAGCCTTCTCCATTTATGACACCCACCCGAAGAAATGCGTAAGATTAATGGCAGAAACGTTGTGAACGGTCTTTTATGAGGAAAAACCCCTTGAAGTTCTAGACAACGTCGTCGCGTGCCAAAGAAAGAATCCAGCCTTAATTAAGCCATACAAATAAACGAAAGCGGTTTCCGGTGACAAACGCCACTTAAAGACAAGATTAGGACAGCAGCCTGGAAAATTCTGTACACGCTAAAGTAACATTAGTAGCAATTCAACTTTTCACTCAATAATAGCTTGATGCTCCATACGATTTGAATTTTAAACTACCAAACTCAACTCAGTAAATGAGGGCTTTGCTTTAAAGTAGTGTTTAACAAACTAGTGTCCCAGGCCATTACTACTGCAGTGAGTTGCAAGCAGCATATTTGTTGGTAAATTGTGCAGCAGCTAAAAGGTAGGTCACGTGATTTACGTGTCTGCAGTAGAAGTGAAAGGTAGCAGAGACGAGAAAGGAGAAAATCCCGTAGATACTACCTAACGTCTCGTTTATGTCTACTTTCCTCAACATCAGGGTTCTTTGGCTTATGAATGATGTCAGAAAATGCAACACAGGAGATATAGTGTACAAGGCGAGGATAACGGACAGAGGACAGGAAAGTTGTTTTGAATGAAAGGGTAAGTGGACGACCTTTTTTCTCCTGGTGAAAGTGACGAATGCTGCTTTGCCCCTCGGCGTTATCTGCTGGTCACAGGCTGTGAACGGCCTTTCATGAAGAGAAAGACCCTTGAATGGAATGTAGATAGCGTCGTCGCATACCTAAGAAAGAACTCAGCCTTAATTAAGCCATGGGAGGATACATATATAGTTCAGGGTGATAAACACCACTTAAGGACAATCGTTTCGCCCGAAAAAATTTGCAGGGCAGCAAAAACGCTTATCAATCTCTGAAGTACCTGTCCTCACTGATATATGTTTGAAACAATAACGCAGATTGTTCTCCAGTGACATACCACTTGAAGTTTATGGTCTGCAAAAGTCTTCATCATTCAATAAGGACCACCCTAAATCCACTCGGTGTACACCCACATTTCTCAACGTTTTCAACGGAATCATTTTGAAATGTTATTTTTGTTTTTTTTTCTTTTTGTTTTCTTTTCTTTGCTAATTTTTGTCATCATTACAAAGCTATAAAAAACAGGTTTGCCCAGTAACTCAATAAAAATCGTCTTGTGACCAACATCTTTTGGCAGCATGCCGTTTTAGTATCGATCAATGAGAAAATTGGAAAAAGAGGTCATTGAGTAAGTTACTTCTCTCACTTTTTGTTTGATCACTAAAAAGTTCGAATTATCAAAAAACAAGCGTGAATATTACCAGGCACAAAAAAGGGATCAATTCAGCAAAAACTTATATTGCTAATCGGTTTCTTCACTGAAGATCTATTCAGAGGGGTAGAAAACATTTCTGTAGACATAAGGAGTAAATTTACAACCGTCTAGCCCTATTAGTGCTACCTGTACGAATAATATACATTTATATAGCCAGACAACCAGCCAGATTCATTGAAATCTGTAGAAACTTACGTTGATTGTAGAGGTTGATGGTCACTAAAATCAAGTGATCTCAAAGATGAGCAATTTTTTCGACGAACGGTATGAATATCAGGGACTTAGCATGAGTGAGCTTTCAGGAGAACAAAAATTACAAGGAAACTATTGCTAACAATAACAAAGAGACGGTTGGAATTTTGCGAAGACAGAATGTGAAGGGGGGACTGGACGCTACGTATCAAACGCAAGAGAAGTAGGAGTAGACAGCGGGTAACCAACTCGAAGGGTTTGAGCAACTGAATGGCAGAACAAATGCCAGAAGGCATAAAGAAACTTTGCTGAAAGAGTTGCTGAAGAAAATAGAAGAAATGAAAACTGTGGAGAAACATGATCGCCCACGCCTTAAAATGAAATAGCACATTATAGGAGGAAAGGGACGGAAACAGATATATATATATATATATATATATATATATATATATATATATATATATATATAAAGAGAGAGAGAGAAACAAACAGAAGTGATAGAGAGAAAGACAGGGAGTTACAAAGGGACATAGAGTAGTACAATATGCATAATTAGCATCCTCTTGCACCTTGTATTACCAGCCGGTGAACCGTCGTTATCATGATAATTCGAATGTCCATTGAAAGAGTCATAATCAGGAAACATTGCTTTGGCATACTTATCAACTCCATTTGTGAACATCGATTGACATTTTTTCATATCGTACCGGATATTTAATCCGATTTCCAGAAAATCAGTATAACCAGAAACCAGTTACCGGTTAGTTTTTAATCTGGTGGACTTCACAGTAGTTTCCCAACTGGTCGCTCTTTGTTTTGGTTTTTGTGGTGTGCACGGATTGTTTTTAGATTTAGAATAGTAGATTGATATCGATCAAACAGGCTATTCCTCGGAATGCAGCCAATAAGGAAAGACTCATAGATAAACTACATAACCATTTACATTCGAGTTGATTTCCCGCCAAACAGAAGCTCGTAGTTTCTTCTAAGACCAACTGAAAAATTCCAAGATGCAACATGAATCTAGGGCGCTCACATATAAGAATTATTGAACAAATTTTCAACAATTTCCTGACGGATACTTTCAAGTTCGTGTTATAGTTATTCTCAGTTCTGCTGACTTGACACTTGTAAAAACTGTTAAAGACTGCAAAAAGCGCAGTCATTACTTATTGCATGTGCTAAATTACATATTTTAAGAACAGAAGGCTCTCTTTAGAAAATATTATACAAATAAGATGAGAACGACGATGGAAAATTTTTCTTACTATTTTGTCACTCTCGCCGGGATAAAATTACAGAAAATCAGACGCATATATATATATATATATATATATATATATATATATGCATGCCTGAATATAAACTTGTATATAAATGTGAATATGCATCTATATGTATACATAGAAATATGTGTCTGTACATAGATAACTATGCATTTGTCAATGTATAAACATATCCCTATGAATATATGTGTATATTCAAGCATGTTATTATATTTGAATATACACATGATTATACATATCTGAACATATATATATATATATATATATATATATATATATATATATATATATATATATTCATAAACGAATGTGTGAATGGGTACGTATATCATCATCCGTCCAAATATATGTGTGTGTATCTGCGTATGTTAATACAATATGTGGATAAATGTTTGTATGTAATGTCTGGAATTTTATAGCAATACATTGACTAATAACTTTGCTGTCTCCAAATCCCAAAATGCTGACAATAAATATCAGTATCAGCTGATACAGTTTTGAACAAGTTACGTCATAGTGAACAAACTAGTTAATTACATCGTATTCGGATTACTAGTAGATACGTATATCTTTAGGAGGATCAACATTGTTACTTACTTGATCCTCCTGAAGATATACGTATCTACTAGTAATATATGTATCATGAGACAAATTTCTTATTTTCTTCCGACCTACCAACGGCTGGCAAGCCTCAAACCCTGATTGCCAGATTAACTTTTTAAAGCTAAATTCCACGAATTTGGCTTCTTTCTATTCAATCATGTTAGCTTTACTATTTCAGTTTGGCTTTTTTGCCTTGTCCTGGTTCTTTTCACTTGGATGGTCTTTAAATATCAGTGGTTTTTATTATTAGCATACCATTAGATACTTGAGTACAGAAAATCATTGTTCATCAAGAACACAGAGATTTACTTGAATAAACTTCCTCTCAATATTTTATAACCTACGTCTTACCCACATAAAATAAATATTCATTGCATCTAATTTATAATATAATATTTGTAATTATATAGATTTATAGCTATGCGCATACAATCTATGAAAAATACCCGACACCCTATTTTAAAAATGTATTTAAAATGTTAAAAATATTGTTTTTAAGTTCCTTCTTGCCTTTGCTGGAAAGGAAAAAACAGCTAATTCTTATCTAAAAAAAAAATAAAATTACGTCAATTACGACATCGATTTTGGCCGTTCAGAAGTCAAATAAAGAAGCAGTCCATGGAAATAATGCATCAAATAATGAAAAGTGACTACAGCTTTATATAACGCAATGTTCTAAATTGAAATTTAGCCAAGGTATTTGTACAGGAACATTGCTAAATAGGAAAATTAGTTTGAAATATTCTGTTTGAAATAAACCAACAAGATACAATTTCACGACCACACGCTTACGTGTTTCTTCAAAGAGATTTCTCATAAATCAAATTCATTGATGTGCCATGGGTAATGTTTTACAAAAAGCTCTTTGACACGAACATGGAAATCGATAAAAAGACATTTATGAGATGCGGTCATTTTATCTTCCCTATATATTGGACTGCTCTGAGTTTATTTTCGGATTGTTTTCAGAATTAGTATCCCAATATCAAAGCTATTACTATATATCATATACTTTGTTTTATGCATGTTGGCTATTTGCTTTCCAGTATGTCTCGGTTTATACCAGATTCTTCCCAGCCGATCGTTATGCACCGTTTTATTTCATCTCTGTGATCATTTTCAAGCTTCATTGCCTGGCCTAATGTATCCCTTACCTGCTTCTAAATTATGGGCATTTATTATTAGGAGCAATATTAGGGATAACTCTTTATGAAAGAAAAGTAACATAGATCTGAGAGAGGACCTGAATGAAGGATATCGTAAAAATAGTGAAGCAACGAAAATAGAGATGGGCTGATCACATAGCAAAAAGAAGTGACATCAAATAGAGGAAAAGGCTCACCGATAGTTGCCCGTTGGGACAATTAACGCAGTGGACAAAGGACAAAGATGACGAGATAAAAAAATTGCCGAAAAGACATGACAGAGATTACAGCAAGGAAAGAGATGGTAAAGGCCTTTGTCCAGCAATGAACTCATGATGGCTGATAATGATATATTTGACAAATCGCCGTTGGAAAGAAAAAGAGATTAAGCAAGGACTTGGCTACAGTTTGCTTCAATAACGTCTCGAAAATGTCATTTGCGAGATAAATCGGCTGGTTTTCTCATTTATTTTATTGTTATTGTCTGTTTGAGAAAAATCATCTCCTTTTTTACGATTCATTTTTTCTTGCAAAAAGAAGGTCAACGGCAAAAAATTCAGTCATTTTCCCCTTGAAATGTGATCTCTTTTTAAGCATCATCATCATCATCATCATCATCATCATCATCATCATCCTTTTAACGCCTGTCAGTGGACACAAACCTTCCCCAAGATTCGCCTATCCTCCCGGTCGGAGGCTACATGGAGCCAATTTTTTTCCGAAATCGTCTAAATCGTCATGCCATTTTTGTTTGCCGGTCACAATTTCACATATGATCTGTGGGTGGTTACGTTCAGCGACTGTCAGACATTCTTCCCACATGGTCTTCTCATTGGAGTTTTCAAATGGATTTTACCGTATCAGTAGTAGTTTTTTTGTCGGATATTGTGAACTATCTTATGACCCCTACATATGATTTTAAGCCAGACTCTTTCTTGTGCACGTTGCATGGTTCCTTGTTTCAGATAATCATTATCATCTGATTCTTATAGCGGGTCTCTACTTAGTATTGATTTTTTTCAGTTGAGACTTTGAAGCGCATCACTTAAACCAATTTGAACACAAAGCCATATCCATAAAGTGCTTATAAAGAGTGAACTCACAGATGAGAGTTTGTGCTGCTCTGACCCCAATCATCAAACCAGGAAGTGTGTTTATTAGTTATCTTATACAGGAATAAATGATATTCTGTAACTTCACAGATAAACATCATTCAATTCCAAAAAGGGTGAAATACATTGCATTTATTTCTAATATCAACATGCATGTTGATTATATACGAGATGTGCCAGGAAAGTATTCAGCCATTTAATATTCAAGTTACCCCAAAGTGCGCCCCTTGGCACCTCTATCTTTCCTCTTTGCGTTGCTTCTCAACTTTCAAAACATTGTACCAAGGATTGTCATCATCATCCATACTGCGTTTTCCTTGATTTCATCCACGATCTGAAGTATCAGTTTTAGCAAAGAAAAGCCAGAAGTTACAGGGAGTCGAATCTTGACTGTAGGCAGCTTACAGACATTGATGATACAATGCTTTGCAAAAGAAAACCTGCATGGGCTGTGAAGAATTATTCGGTCATCGTGAATACAGCTCAAACAAACTCACTCAATGGCTTCTCGCTGCCACCTGAGCAATCCAATGTTCACACATTGGTGGCCGAGTTCCGTCAAACCTATAAATCGGTTTTCGAAATATCTAAATTGGCTGGATACTTTTCAAGCAGACCTCATACTGAATCTGGAGTGAATCCAGATATCAAAGAAAACATTTGGAGTCCATCTCAAAGATAGCCTCGCCTGCTGCAAAATCGACCGACCTGATAAATCCGACGGGCGTCGACTATTCTTTTCTTTTGAATACAATCGTATCACTGGGTGTTTCAAAAGTCATATTGGCAGTTTTGGTCTTGTGCCACAACACCATCTGAAACTAATGACTTGAGATAGTAGATAAACTGAAAGATAGCCAAACACCTAGGATATGGACGATAGGAAGTATGGACTGTGGTACACAACTCTGGTTAACATTATTCACAGCCGCTCCCGTTTGTATCAACAAATTAACTACACCCTTAAAAACAAGAAACATTCGTAAAAATATTTTGGCATCAGTAGATTTAATTCCTCGAGTTCAGATTCACGCCATGTATCACATATTTGTTTTCAGGCTCACAGCAAAAAATAGATTTTGAAAATTCAGTTTGAGTCTTGATTCAAACAATCATAGAATATCTTACTTACTAGTAGATCCCTGTGGAATAATTAACGTATATTCTCTAATTTCTATGAAATTGCTTTTTAGAAAATAAATACTGAATATATTTCTGTGAAAACGTCAATTGTTCTGAATGGTAGGCAGGAAATATTTTTATCAGCAAAATTGTCACCTTAAAAGGAAAAGTTTCGGACAAAGAAATTGATAAATCTCACAGGTTTTTTTTTTATATATAAGTTGATGAATGATCCATTTCAATATTTATTGTTGATGCCTCCATTTATAACACAATAAAAAGGGACTTATATTTTCAGAATACAGTTTACCTTTGATAATAGAAAGTGAAGCATTCTTACAAAAACCTACCGTACGCTAAAACGAGGTATAATGAATAAGCAATATCATTGATTTACATGGAGGGAATATTTGGGCAATCGCTGCACCCTGCCCTCTAAATGGTAATGATGGTATGTTAGGCTGTGTCTTCAAAAGAACGGATGGTGGGAGGTTCAGCAAGATTGTGGTGTAGGAATAGAGGAAGAGAACGTTTGCTGTCTCCATAAGGGCTGGCTGCAAAAGAAATGCCGGATAACTTTTTCGCTTTTTGCCCTTTTTCCATAAAACTGAGTGGTTTGAAGCGAACTTTAGACAAGAGGGGCATACTTGAACTAAGAAAGAATTAATGGAGTGAAACTTTTCGCACTAATCTGAAGGTTTCTTCTCATTTTATTCTTAGCTTGTTTTACGAGCACTTCGGTAGGAGAATTGACGCTAACAATTATTGGACTTTTTTCTCTATCGTTTAAAAGAAATGACAAGCGGATATAAAGGATATGACACCCCATAAAGATACAAAATCAGGAAAATATTTTTCCAAAGAGGCAGATAATCAGGCATATCTGATCACATATGAAAAAAAAAGGGCACACGTGCACTTTCTGAAATAATTAAAAAAAATACATAAGCTCAAAAATATTGGAGGCGAAAGAATTGGTATGCCTTATATTGTTTTCTAAAAGAGGAATATATAAGGAAAACTAATATTGAATTACGCTGAAAAAAATGTTACATCGACAAACTTTTTAAAATTACCTTATTATTCACCTAAATTTATAAGTTTGTCTTGAAATATATTTACTCATCAGTTGAGTGAATATACTTCAAATCAAATAAATAAATTGGAATATTTTTTAGCTTCATCTACGTAACAATTTTTCATTATATGTTTCTCTTGATAACATCATGCTTTGAATCAACATTAAGCCATTTTTCATAATGAAATAAATGCAATGTTCTAATTGCGCCTGGAAGCACAACTCCCGAGTACTTTTGCTCACCAGGATTAGAGGGTCTCTATGACACCATTCTTAGGATGAAATGATTTAACGCGATTAAACGTACCATTTATATGAGAAAAAATTTCGGCGTTCCGAGACTTCCATCATCCTTCTATATCTGCCTGCCTCGATGTCCAAAGACGAGGTTCGTGATTTGTTGGTACGGAGGGCTTGGAATATGACCACATGCTTGACTTGTTAACCAAACACATCTTTCTATCAGTTCTTTGACTCAAAGCATCCTACAAAAAAACTGCTTGACTTTTCAAAATTAAAGTTATTAGATTATCGCGCCATTTTCACTGCTTTGGGTTGATGCTGACTCTATGATGGTTCACTGCAAAGCAAACGCAGAACGCTATTTTCGAAAGGCTAAATATGGACGTTTTTCTGGGCAGTTGATTCTGCAGGTGGTCTTGTAGACCAATATAGCTGAATGATAACTCCTTTGGTATTGTACCTGAATAGGTCAAGCTTAGTGAATATCAGCTAGGATGCTAGTCATAACACCATAATCAGCAAGTTGGTCCCACTGAATATTACTACTGTAGTAAGTGACCAACACTTATAATGTGGAGCCAGATTAAGTTAAAGTTGAGGATCCTTTCT
This sequence comes from Thysanoteuthis rhombus, assembly GCA_963457665.1. NCBI lineage: Eukaryota > Metazoa > Mollusca > Cephalopoda > Oegopsida > Thysanoteuthidae > Thysanoteuthis > Thysanoteuthis major. Next base: position 3,757,818 of record OY735233.1, read on the forward strand.
GTTATCAAACTAGTTTTGCACAACGTTACTAATGTGATGAGTTCAGTCCTCATCAAAGTCTCCATAACCCTTGTAAACCTTTGCTACACTAAGCTAAGCTCAGTAAATAAATCTGGTTCCTTAAAGAGAAGTAGTTTATACCACGCCATACATTACAATGATAATGATTTCAATCTGCACCAAGTGATCCATCATGCATGTCTTTTTTCAAGACTAAATTAACTTTACAGTGATTTTCAATATGATTCAGTGTTCGCCAAATTAGTCTTGAAGACCATTATTATTTCAATGAGGTTGTTCCTCACTGGGAATCCTAACCATTGTGCTAGACTAAGTTAACCCCAGTAAATATTGGTAGAAATGCAACGAAGCGAACCTGACGTACTGCTTGCTAGCTTCTCTTTCCTATCCTTAAGTGTTATATTAAAGAAAGATGACGTTGATTATAAACTTACCTCACTGGCCTCGCCGATGTTAACTGTTTCCCCTGTCTCTGCTACGTATCCAATGATTCCTTTACCCCAGTGCACCGTGATAGCGTCACCGGTTGTCGAAGGTAACAGATTTGTTCCTGAATGAACATCAAATATCTTCGACACCAAAACAGGTTTCTCCTTAATGGATCTGTCGACAAGAAAAAGGGATCCTTTGTCGCCGTCCACCAGGATGCTGATGTTGGCGATGATCTTTGCACTCAAACTAACTGGATTTAAATCGTTGGAAATCTCCTTGACGATCTCTAAGAAGAATTCTCGTTCGTTCAAATGAAACAGCTCTCTTTTCATGTCAATGTCCTTGCTTGGATAACGAGGTAATCGGATCTTGGACTGAATCAACATACCAAGCATGTTTAAGGAGGTCGGTGGCAAGGAGCGGAACTGCCGGAGTTCTTTGAGGCTACTTCGTCTTGCTTCGGTATTACAGGTTGATGGACAATACGTACGAAACATGTTTCGGAGCTTCGATTTGGCGAAGTCCTGGCGAAGGTGCTTCTTCGAATTCGAACGGTGATGTTTGGAGTCAGGGAAAAAATTCTGGTCGCTGTATTTATTGTCATTTGGAGAGGTCGGAGTGATGCTTTCTTGTCCCAGAGATCCCTTTCGCCCAGTAATGTAATCTTGCAACGCTTGGAATCCGTGGTTTATTAACCACTTATTAATGAGAGTCAGTTCTGCTTTGCGAAGAAAGTAATCATTTGCCGTTTCTGGATTGGAATCCAACCAATCCTCCACGCTGCAAGAATTCAGTGTCGGGTGAAGCCGATTCATTGCTAAAAATCAGTTGACTGACTTTTTTGTTACAGGAACGGGTCTGCACTACCCAGGTCTGAAAGAAAACAGAGAAAGACAAAAATGAATATGAGAAGTCACCCCATTCTTCGGAATCATTACTAAACTGTGATATCACGAGTCAGGTTTGTCAAAGATATCATTTGCTCTAATAATAACACATACTTACAGTGATACAGCAAGTAATAATGGAATACATAAATAGTAAGCAGGTGCCCAACAATGCACGCTTCCACTTACAGATAAGTTTTTTCTGATAAAAATATCTTCTTCTATGAAAAAAGTGTTACGTAGATCAACTTAAAAATTATTCCAATTTGTTACACATGAACTTATTAGTTTATCTCAAAGAATTACTCATTATTTTCAATCAGAAATTTACTTCGAGACAAACTAATAAATTTTGGTTGGCAAATCAAAGTAAATTCTCCAAGATGATCCAAACAAACAATTCTTCCAGCGTACTAATCATTTGAAACAAAAATCTCTTCTACTGAAACGAAATTAGTTTCTTTTTTAAGACAAAATCATTTCATTGAAATTCAAACATGCCCAAAATGTGTTATTTGGTGGTGCTAATCTTTATTCAATGTAACTTATGATAGATTTTACTGGGTTACAGGGAACCAGTGGCAGTGTGTGATTCTTGACTTGACTGAAAGGGAGAGGTCGTTCCTATCCTTTCCATAAACATTCAGATCGAATCAAATTATTCAGTGTTAATCATTGGGGATACCTTGCTGGGTCCTACAAGACACACCTCAGTGCAATGAAGATGACTTGGCGATGCCTGTCTCCTATCAAAGGATTTTTCGAAGGGTAATCACTTACCTGACGCTGGGAGAGGTTACATTCATACTTTTTCAAATGGCATTAGTGCGAAGCGAATACAAAGTACTGTAGACAGAATTTGATCAAGGTCCACTGATTCAATTACCGTTACGCCAACTCCGTACATTTTTATTAGAATATGACTCATCACAAATGTTGTTTACTCATTTCATTCGAATCAAACGTAATAGATTCTTTGCGCGTTTATGAAATACATATGGCAATAGATTGCTTTATTGGGACGGAAGATGAGTTTGAAAGGAAAATGAGACTCTCAAACATATATCTTTGGAGCAGTCACTGACGCCTCATAAATGGTAGCACATAACAATATAAGATCCATTAGCAACATTATTACAAAAATACACAATACATTGAACACTACAAAAAGTGCTGCCATAAACAAGGATAGTTGACTTTTATGTGAGAATACTCTAGAATTGCATATGGAGATATCATATTATATTAATTACATTATATATGGAAGCACGCAAGCAACGACAAAATAATCCTGCTCTGATCAACACCACAAGTTAATTTCTACTTTTATATATGTATATATTGTGTTATATTGTATTATATCAAGTTGTATTTTATTATATATCATATTTCATTATGTCAAATAGTATTATACGAGCTAAATCTAAATCTATCCATCTACATTGCGTTAAGTATTCAAAAAATGTACAAAAGCTTTCAGACTCGAGAGAAAAAGGTTCACCTTTACTTTTGACCTCTTGGAGTTGAAAAGAATTACTTTCATGATTGGCTCCTAGAAGGGAAAACATCTCATTTTGGACTCCTCGAAGGGGAAGAGGTTGCCTTAAGTTTTGATTCCTTAAAAAGGAAGAAAAACCATCCGTCACTTTTGGTCCCCTGGGAAATTATTCATAAACATATATAATACAAATCACAAAAATCAGTTCATATAGCCCTGATCATATGATATATTTCGAGAGAGAGATAGAATTCAAACATTTACCGAATCGTATTTTTACACTGTGATTTTTTCCAAGGTTTTTCAAATGAAAAGCAGCGAGAAACTATTTAAATTTCAAATTTTTGGTCATTGTTGAAATTGGAATAAAATTTGAAAATCAGTCCTTCTACTGCCAGTGACCAGGAACAGGTGGCTTGTATACCGTCCGACCCTTTCTTTAGTTTGCTACTCTACTCTACCAATACCGGAAATAAATAACCATCCACCCTTTTCTCTTCTATTTTTCTCCTGATTCCTTTAGTTTCTCATGCAACTAAGCTTACTGTCTATCTTGCTTACTCCCACAGTGAGAATCCTTATACTCCCTCCTTTTTTATCAACCCCTTTTCACTTTCTTTCTTCTAATAAGTTCTTAATTAAGTGGCTGTGACTGGCTATCTATCTGCTGGGGTTCCAAGCGACCACGCTTTATCTTGACAATAAATCTATCTAAGATGTTCCTATCATCCTTTCGGTATCTGAAAAGGTTAATATGTAACGTCATATCTTTGACCAAGTATGCAAGTATACTTAACAGATACCAAAAAAATATCTTTAGCGAAAATGCTTTTTGAAAATTAAAATAAATAAAATGAAATATTCAGTTAAAAGGTCCTAATCTACCTTCATATTGTAACATAAACATCTTGTGAATTACATTAAGATATTACAGTTTCAGGCTAACGTGAAATCTGATGGACATAAATCAAAGGGTCAGATTGACAAAAATGTTTTTTAACCCTTACTGGGAAAGGAGTTCAAAATCAAATTTGCTTGAAAAAATCGGCCCTGGAATAGATAACCACAGAGAATCTTGTGACCCTACTATCAACAGTTTTTGAGTGTTCATCGACATTTGCTAAATTAGAGTTGTTAGCTGCAGAATCTGTCTGCACTGCGTTCAATATCCAAGGAATAAAAATATAAGGACTGAAGCTTTTAAAATTGAGCAGAAAAGGTTTCCCTTCACTTAGGACCCCTCAAATGAAAAAAGGCTTCTCGTCACTTTTGACCTCTGAAGCAAGAAAAAAAGCCCCCCACCACTGTAATATCCTGAACCCTTGAAGTGGCGGGGAAATTTACCTCACCTTTTTTAAATAGAAAGCAAGAGGGGATTCCTTCAGTTTTTGTACACTCAAAGAGGGGAAAGTTTCCTTCCATTTCTAGCCCTGAAAAGTGGAGAAATATTTTCTATCCACGATTGGCCCCTCGAAGGGGGACACTTTTTCAATTCAGTTTTGAAACAGAATTCGAAATCTTTCTGTGTACAAATTAATTCCCTTTGAGCATTGATATCAAACGTTATTATTATCACATAGCTTTGGAGGAAGTATGTGAATGAAATACATTTATGGAAACCATTAGTTGAAATTATTTTTTTCTTTACTCTTCTGTTTGAGCATTTTTTCGGATCAACTGCCGCCGTAAATATCATCTCATTTCTGAAGCACTTTGATAAATAACTACTAAGCAAAAGCTCCGTTTCACCCAGACAGAAAGAAGTGGGTTACTATTTCAGCTATCTAAGAGTTCGATCGGGAAATCAAGTCGTATTCTTATCAAATAATGAGCACTTGATATGGCGCAACATAGGAAAGGGTAAATTTATTGATTTAATATATAACAATGTTTTTCCCACAGTTGGTTCATGCACTTGTCTTAGTTACTGTGTCCCACAAAAACGACATTAAGTTTTCCTTTCTTTTGAAGTAGTGGAGAAGTAATTAAAATATATGACAAAGATTTGAAACACATTTCAAAGTTTGGGGATACTTTAAAACAAATTCATCACTTTTTGTCATTATTTGTTATAAAATCAACAAATATAGTTTTTAGCTTACTTCATATTTAAGGGGGGGGCAAAAAGATCATTTCAGGATCTCCCCTAGTGGTAACTGTTACCTGCGAATAAAATTGAAGTATTTTCATGTGGGAAACCCCCCCGGATCCAGATTTTTCACCAAGAGTAACGGGGTTTAAAAGTTGGAGATCATCATCATCATCATCATCATCATCATCATCATCATCATCATCATCATCATCATCATCATCATCATCATCATCAACATCATTATCATCATCAAATCCAACAGTCTCTCAACGTCTGTCGTTAGACATAGATATTTACCTGGATTCGTCATACTTCTCTATTGTGGACGTCGCGGAGCCGGTACTTTCTGAATTTGTCTAGCTCATCTACCCATTTAATACTCTGCCGGCCTCGGTTGCGCATGTGATCTCTGGAGATTCATCTCGTGAATCGTGATGTTCATTGATTATCTGCCATTCTTGCGACATGGCCAGCCCATCGTCATCTGACTTTTAGTCGAAGTAATAATGGTGCTATTCAATTATTTTACCTAATCCCAACCTAATGTACCCTATAAAAAGACTGTACTATTATTTGCTCTATCGTATCACCCAGGGTTCAGGCCATACGCCTACGTTAATGGTCAAGTGCATCATCTGACATCTACATTATACAGTGGACCATTCTTATTTACTCTCCAAATAGCGGTAGGATTCCTATCGAGTAACAGAAATAAGAGTAGGATATATCCGAATATAACCTTTTAAATCAGCTGGAAGTATAGGTATACAGCATTTTACGGACTCCCGCTTTACGAACTTCCAACATTACGAACGTTAAAAAAATATAATAATGGAAAAAGGTTTTCACGAGCGAATAGCACTGTTACAAGTTTGTATGCAAGTGTCTGTCGATAGAGGATGCGTTGATTCCAATTAATAATTATACCCCATTTTACGAATTCCTGCTTTACGAACTATCATTAGGAACAAATTAGTTCGTAAAGCTAAGACATACCTGAATGCACACCACCACCCCAACCGAGGAGTGACGGTGGACGTCGATGTACAGGCCCTCCCCACTCGGACGATGAATGTAACATAATCTCCCAACTTCCACTTACCATTATCTGGTTTTGTGTTCTACTCAACTGAGCTTTGTAAATATTCCTGTTTAATTAATGTCACCATCATCTCGGATCAGCGGACTTCATTAAAAAGCAATCATGATTAAATGACCGTAAGAAAGCTAATGTCAAGTTTCCCCAGCAGAGATTTACCGGCAGCGATGTCTGCAAGATTAGATATTGCAAATCGTAGTACAAATGTTTGACCGATAGGTACGAGTTTGTACAGGTTGCGGTCAAGACGTCTGGCTTGATTGGCCTCAGAACATTGAAGCTCATCAGGCAGACGTCCTTGGCAACACATTCTCCATAGAGACTGTGGGAACAGAAAAAGTTTTCTGGTAAATAAGAACCGAAAGTTCAATGGGGCGTCCACCATGAAGATCAAACGTTATTATTTCCAGATTATGTGAATCTGAGTAGAAGAAAAAATTAGATAAAAAGCATCTTATCTGACTTGGAATGACTGAGAAGAAATATGGGGTCAGACTGACCAACCGAACAACAGAGCCTTTTAGAAAAGATTGGGAAGGCCTCTAAAAATTCAAAAGTGAAAGCTAAGAAGGAATCATGTTAGGGTTTGACAAATACATGATTATACATGAAAGATTGACGAATTATTGAACTATTACGTCTAATACTAGCTGTACATGGCGTGCAAATAGGCATTGTTAATCTGTAAATGATTATAGATCCCAAAGAAAGAACTTTTTGGAAAGAAACCAAAAATTTTTAAATGATGCTTAGCGGTACACTCATGCAAATAACCAAGGTTATAGCTCAAAATATGTGACCAGGAGTGACCGGAGACACATACATACACACACATACACATACATAAGAACACGGACATAGACACTCAAAGAGAGAAGGATCTGTAGCCTATTCAGCCGGTTAGTGGGGCCATTTGTGGAGCTACAGTGATCCGATTAATAACATATCTGCCTAGACATTAAATTTTTGAAAAAAGTAACGTGACTAACATCTTTTGGCTACATGCCATGTTGCGGTGATCAGTTGAAACGATCTGATAACCCTCTCTCTATCTATAAATCAATCTATCTATCCTCTCTCTCTCTCTCTCTCTCTCTCTCTCTCTCTCTCTCTCTCTCTCTCTATACATATATATATATATATATATATATATATATATATACTAAAAATTTGTCTGGAGTTTATCTGTATTTGAACTTTGAGTAGCTGAACAGTGCATTGTAGACAGAGGTGTTGGATAGAGGTATTCTAAACTGAGCTAACCCGAGAAAACAAAAAAACATTTGCAACAAAATAATATTTTGACGATGAAATAAAGAAAATCACGATTTCAAAGTTATTATTTGTCACGGCCATCCCCTCCGTAAGAGGGCTTACGCGCAATGCCTTCTGGGATTAAGGTTACTTTATGAGAAAAACGAAACAACTTCACGTTGATCTTGTTATTGAGAGCTAATATCGGAGAAATTGAGAAAGAATCATGCATATAAACTTCGTAGAATGAATAGAAGATGTTTGAAAAAACGTCTTGGCCAAAACTTCTTTAAAATGTAAAACCATCTGGTGTTCATATTTTGAATTAGGAAATTTGCTATGACTTTAACATGCAAGCACACATTTTTTTCTAGATTGCAAAACATCAACTATTAATTAAGTAAAATCTTCACTCCTCACCTAATGAAGGACATAGTTTTTTCTACGTTTTTCCAAGTTTGTAATAACACTACGTGTTTAAATAAACGGTTTAATTACAAGCCCCAGAATGCAATGCGCAAACAAGTTAGAAGGGAACCCTCTTTTCCTTCGATAGTTTTACGGAAATGTCCAAATGTAATCGATGATGCATTGTCATAATTAATTTTCAACTATATTTATTGCATCTTTTTTTTTACTACTTTTATTGCAAGTCGTCAGTAATTTTTTCATTCTACGACCATCAGGTAAGCAGTATAAATCAGAGATAAAGAAGTAGTCTCCAATAAGATCTGAGCTCACTTCCTATAATTTTGAAAACTTGTCCTCACGATCGGTCTACGAATCTCCTCCGTTGTTATTGCACAGTTCACTAGTGATCATTATTCATAGAGATCGAATGTTATACAATTAAAATTTTAGATCAAAATTCAGCTAAAAACTATGTTTCAGGCTGTGGACTTATTAATCAACCCTTGTACATGTTTCATCTGATCAAATTCTAGATTTCTGATATGAGAAGTCGCTCACTATTCTTTCGGTATCTACTTTATCGATATGTTTACTACAAAAAAAACAAATCCATTGAGAGAACCCAAACTAAAAACTATGCAGCGTAGAAAGGTGGAAAAATCGATGCTTAACATCGCACATGAACATTGTAAACAGCATAATATATTCGAGAAAAGGCATGTGTCATTGATATCGTGAATGCCATAATCAAACAATAAGATAATTGGAAGTCCATGATGTAAGGATATCAGGAAACGGCTGGATATCTCATTTTACAATGCAGCCCCCGCTGGACAAACCTGAGGCTAACAAAAAATAAGATGCCGTGATGATCTGGACGAGTCCAAACTGTTTTGTCACCGTAAAGCTATGAAGAAGAGAACTAGATGGTCGTGGAGAAGTATTAGCGACAAACTTTAAATGGCTGCTTCTGCTACTGATGATGATAATAAAGTCAATTCATGTCGACTTTGTCTCAAAATCTACATCATCTGATTAAAACAAGAAATATATGCATCGGTTAGCCTCATTTTCAGTGCAAACAGTTATCTTACAGCCTAATCGTGTTGGACACAGTTAAGCAACTTCTGGTCAGTACCGAGATGGGTTACTAGCTTAGTATACTACGTGCTTTGAGAAGCTAGGGGTCTTCTAAAACGTCTCCGTATTGATCTTCTTAATCCTCCTCATGAGCTATACGATCTCTATACTACACACAATAATGCAAACCAAAGTTCCCTACTTACACCCTGAACCTTCTAATTTGTCTGGCTGTGAGCGACAAGAAATGAATGAATGAATAGCCTAGATGTCACGACAGAAATTAATATTTCACGCTTTTATCTCGACTGTTTAATCATTATGCCACGACAGGCTTTCAGATGAACACCTGCAGCTTAATTATAATTTATTCTAACAAGTATTCTTTCACCTAAATTCCATTTGCTTTTTATCACCGCTTGAACAATTAATAATAATTGACAATACTTCATCTAATAAATTCAATTATTATCAACACCTGCTGCTTGTGCGAGCAGATTCTGTACTCATTACCTGAGCTATTAAAAACCGTCAACCAAAACTGTCAACATTTTTACGGTGGTCCGGTTGGCTATATATCTATATATCTATCAAGCGTACAAGCAACATCAAAGGAGATAGAGGGCTAAAAATTCAAACATTTATTTATTATGTCCAGAAAAAAACATTTTTTGAGGGTAGGGGTGTCATATGAAATTGAAATACTCATTAAAAAAAACTATTCGGCGGAGAAATCTTCGAAAAACAAAAATACCATTCTTTCTCTACATAAGGATTGAACGTTTATATTTTCAGCCCCCTAGCCCCATTGGTGCTGCCTGTACCGATGATAGATAGCCAACAAGCCAGCAAGACCGCCATGAAAACTAAAGAAATCTATGTAGATAATTTTGGTAGAAGTTTTGTTTGACGGTCTCTAAGACATTGGCTTCAGTCTGGTTTATCTTACTATAATTGAAGAAATATACACGGCAATTACTCAACAACTGGCCATTGTTTTTAAGTTTATATTTGCTAGATATATTAGTCAGCACACAAGACAGAGCAGTATCGGATTTTTAGTTTTTCAAATTAGTGATTCTCTAAATATTTAATACATACAGAGATAAGTAAAATGTTTAAGATTATGAATGTTTCCTCTTAGTTTCTACAAATGATCACCCTTGACTTCAGCCTTTTAAAATTATCTAAATTTGAATATGATATATCCGAATCGGTAACACTGAAGAGAAGTAAGCTAAATACTTCGACTCCGTAGTTACGTACGACGGATGGGAAAATATTTTACATGACGATTATGGCAGGCTGAACTACACACTATAAAGTCTGTCCCTTTACAAACATGCACCATAAACGGATTTTATTTCTCTTTTTTTCATTCCTTTTTTTTAATAAATATTTTAATCAAAGCTACCCACAACTGACCGGTTTAATCACTGTTGCTGGATTTAGCTTATTCATATGTTCTGACATTTATATGTATCCATATATATATATATATATATATATATATATATATATATATATATATCCGGACTTATCAGCCCTTATCTATCATAGTAGAAACATGAATCTTTGCACACACTCTCCTTTCAATGGTTTTCATGTTTTTCGAAAATACTCCTCCAAAATCGATTTTTAGTCTGGGTTCAATATTCTATTTAAGCTTATGCTGAATTGAGTACTATTTCGTTCCGGCCTCTCATTAAAAATCAGATTTCTGTGGCAATCACAGCCCAACAATGATGTGAGAAGTACCAAATCTACTGATGACCCCTTTTTCCACCTTTCTTATTGCGCATCCCAGGTACAGCAGCCAGTTCATAATTTCCCTTAGAAATGCTAGTTTTCAATGTGCTCTGTTTTCACACGGCTCTCCGTGTTTCTCACACGTCTCACTTTCTTCTTGTGTGCACAGCACGTGTGTTACGTCGTCGCCATATTTCTTCTCTTGTTTCAGGTTCCGTCTCTTTGGTTTCTTTTTTTTTGCAATTACCTCTTCCTTCTTTCCTTTCCACTCCTATCCCATCATTTTTACTCAGCTCTCTCTCTTTATGCCGTCGACATCTTTTTTTTGGGGGGGGGTGTTATTATTATCATTATTGATTCCTGTTTCAGTCGATGAGACGAAGTGGTTTGTCGTTGGAAACAAAACAGCAACAAGAAAACATAAAAGTTCTACTTGAAAAGATGCATTGGCATACACACCTCTTTTGAGAATGAGTGCACTCATAACAACCACGTGGGGAAGAAGAAGAAGAAGAAGAAGAAGAAGAAGAAGAAGAAGAAGAAGAAGAAGAAGAAGAAGAAGAAGATGTAGATGATGATGATGATAGTGGAAAGTGCAGGAGGAATTTCGGATTGGCCCAAAAAATCGTTCAGTGTTCGTCGTTAAAGGACGTAAACGAGCTTTTAGTTCTAACTAATTTAATCAAAAAAATGATTTTGATCTAATTGTGACAGCTGTCATATCAGCGTGGAATTTTTAAATCTTTTGTCAAAATTGACATATTTTGGTTAATTGATTTGAACCTTGAATACGGAAGAAAATAGGCAATATTTTCAGCATATTATTAGAAACTGTCAACGAAAACTGTCACTAAAACGGTAAAAATAGGTGTTTTCAGTTTCTAGGAGCTGGAGGGCTGAAAATTCAGATATCTACTCCTTATGTCTTAAAGAGAAAAAGAAAACTTTGTTTTTGCAAATTCCTTTCCATTACGATGGTTTTCAATCTGCAATGTGAGTTTATGCTAAATTGATCCCTCAGTTTGTGCCCAACAGCTTTTTTTTAGTGATCATTATCCACAATGATTGCTCAAAAAAGACAAAGGGCAAGAGAAGTAACTGATTCATTGATTACCCTGTTTCAAATTTTTGTTATTGATCACCTCAACACGGCATGTTGCCAAAAGACGTTGGTCACATGGCAGTTTCTATTAGGAGACTAACCAGACCTTTCGAGGGTAAAAATGCTGCATAAACATTAAAAAGAATCTGCGCAGTTCGCAGAAACGGTGTTGTGAATTATCAACGTGTCAAAAGTAGTTTGCGAAGATTCATGTTGGAGATTTCTCATTGAACGATGCTCTGCAGTCGGGTAAATCAATTAGAATTTTAAGGTATTCCATTTGTTTTAAGTGGGTTCGGTATAAGTGTGTGTGTGTGTGTGTGTGTGTGTGTGTGTGTAAAAGGATTGAGGCTAACCCCCAGAGAAAAAGGGTGGATAGGAATGTTATCATTGTAATAAGAGAAGCTGGGGATGAAGGCCTGTGGGCTCCCTTCTGTTTGGTCATTTCGAAAGAAAAGAATATTTTGAATCTTGGCAGGGAAACTTGGAGACAGGGAGATTTTGACTGTCCGTTCCTAAGTTTGGCCCCGGAGACGGGTGCATGCAGACATAATTCTGAAGAGATGTGTGGAGAGTGAGGAAGGCATACCCAGGGGCCCGAAACGAAAGGCCACTATGATTACTGCCGGAAAAAAATGGAAGTAGTAACTTATTCATTGATCACCCCCTTTTCATATGTTTTGACTGATCATCCCCAACACGTCATGCTTCCAAAAGACGTTGGTCATTTTGCAGTTTCTATTGAGTGACTAACCAGTACCGTTTTTATTGTTTTCACATTAGTAGAAATTTAGTTGCGGTGATATCATCTTGATTTTTTTCTATTTGGAGGTCCATTATCCAACATTATTATTTCTCGATTTATATTTTGTTACATTTACTGAGAGCATTTGAGAAAAATGGCTAAAAAAGCCCATCTCCCATATTGCTTCTACGGCAGTGAGTTCTATCTGCTATAAGTGCACTGATATCCGAGCCGAACTTAAAAATTGGGTATCTTGTACTTTTTTGGCAAGCTAGTCTTCCATATCTTTACTACTGTAGTGAATGTCATCAGCGATGAGTGACCTAATACTATGACGTCATGTTAGCAAAAGTTGAGTTGCTTTTCGTATCACATGACACGTGAGATATTTTTTTTCATTTCTCGAACGATCCTAGGAGCCCCTATGATTGTTTTTAATGATTGTTGATTTTTTCGGGGCTGTGGTAGCACCAAGATGGGTAGCATTACAGGGTTAGACGGCCTTAACCTCCCTGAAATTTACTCATTGTTGGAGATGGCGGTAGATTTCTACCATTGCCAAGTACATTAGGGCAAAATGAATGCAAACTGTCCCAGTTGGAGTTCACTTGGTACTCTTAGTTTTTCGACCCTATCCCCTTCATCTTTAACCATTAAGCTATCTGCACCCCTAAGCCTTATTGTGAACTAAAGCAAAATTCAACATATACATTGTTGCCCATAAACATGTACTCCCCAGCTACTGTTTTATAGAGAGTTAAAGTTTCTTCTAGACCAAACATAGCAGAATTTAATGCTCTTTATGGAACATTACACAATCAAAACGGATATTATCATGTATTATACATTACTATATCATATTATTATACGCATGAAATTCAAAATCAGTCTGTTCCACTTTGCAAGCCACAATCTTGCATGTACGAGGCTGAAATTTTGCATAATGGTACATCTATTCACGCTAGAGGATATAGCTTGGGAGAATATCAAAGGTTTCACAGTGGGATTCTATTATGTAATCATAACGTTTAACTAGAGCCTGATTTTCTGTCCAATGTAAATGGAAGTCAATCTTGGATGTAGGATGCTGAAACCTGACCTTTGGTACATCCCTTCACAGCAGTGGATATGGGCTATGTATGGTTGACCTCGGTGGTCATTCAAGGTCATCGTAGGTCATTTTTCAACAATTGAATTAATCATAGGTTATTAATATGACTTCGAGAAGATGAAATTTGGTATAGGAGGACACCTTTTTACAGGGAAGGTCATGGGGAATTGGAGTTGATCGTATAGGTCATTTTAGGACACCAGAGATCATTTATAATCATTTTCAGTCAATCGGACTAAATATAAGGCACAATTCTGCACATATGAAGATGATATTTTGATCATAAGCGCATATTCTCTCACGGTGACGGTATTTTGTGCAGAGGTCATTCAAGTTCATAAGGGGTTATTTCTGAGTTATTTGATATGTTAGGGAAACAAATCATTTTCCTCAAAATCTCACAAAATTATATTCATATTATATATATATGCCCGATGAGATTTTTTTATGATTTTCGACATCTTTTAATATCTACTTTTTGAAAAATCATTTCAATATCTTACAGAGATTTACCAATATATTTTTGAAATAATTTTTTCAATATATTTTCTACTTTATCATAATACTAGCAGGGATTACCGGTAGTTCCCGTTGAAAATAACTTAAAGTTTGACAAAATAGTAAAAATATGTTCTTCAACATCTTACACCATGTAAACCAGCAAGACAATAAATGGTTTACTTGTGTGTAAACGTGGATATTTCGGTACTTTTGCACTCGGGACAAGGCATCATACACACCAAGATACAAACATATACCCGTATACAAACATTAGTTTTAGTCAAATATTTGAAATGAATTAAGATAAAATAATTATTGCTAATAATATCTGTGCTTTCAATCCATATGACGTTTGTTTCCTTCAATAATTTACTACTTTTGAGAACACAAATATTTTTTAAACATTTATGAAACGGCTTTTAGTTACAATGTAACTACAACGTAAAACTCAACACGGTAATGGACACAAATGGTCTAAACCAAATATTTATCTTAACGTTGGGTAGACCTGCAAGTTTTAAATAAACATTTTTTCGTAGGGTTGTACTCATTTTCAGAGGGCAACATGTTTATATTTTTAGCAACTTGTTCTAATACTTTAAAGTATGGTCATAAATATCTGGTAAAATCCGTTTTAAATGTTCCACTAGAAATCATAAAATTGTGCAATTTTTGGTTCAAATGAAAATAACTTTAAAAAAAGATTGTTCGCTTGTTAACATCTATGGACGATGCTGTACTTAGAAACGTTGTTCCTTTGTTCTCTGATTGAGCTTTCCTCAATTTAATACTGAAGCATCAATACAAAATCTGCCAGTGGCAATGGCGTTTTATCTATGAAGAGGAAACGCAACATTTTTTCTTGCAATCAATGATAAGAGATTTGCTTTGAAGATCCGGATGGGAGAATTCTTACAAGATTTCCTCAAAAAAGCTAAAATGATTTATGCTATTGGGTTTAACCTTATGATTTTAATACAATTAGCTCATGGCTATTACTCAAAAGAAGTTTCATGAAATGATTGTATTTCCTCCTGCTGAGCAAAATTCAGCTTCGACATTGGTGGATTTCTAATGATTTTATTTTTTTGTTTTTTGTAATAAGTGAATATATGCATAAATACAGTGAAAACATGTCTAACTGGTCAATTTAGTATACACTTATATTTTAAATAGAAATCACCTCCACAAATCTATTCAGACGTGGATTTTAAAAAAACAAACAGAAAAGAACGTGTTTTTAGATGAGGGGTAAATGTTTTATTTTCCGCCCTCTGCCTCCATCAATGTGGCATGTATGCCTGATACATATATGCATAAACCAGTCACCCAGACCGACCAACTTGAAAACGAGAGGAAACTATTTTGACAGTTTTGTTGACAGTCTTAATCGATGAATATTTTCTATTATAATACCATAGTATATATGGAATAAGGCATAATCTTGTTGTTATAGTCAAGATATCTCAGTCACTGCACATTCCAAACTTCATATTCGGTGACATTTTGGTGAAATCGAAATTAACACTTTCTTAAATCTTACGGATTCATCCACAGATAGAAAATACGTAATCACTTCCCGAACGCAAAAATAAGCAATTACTTTCCAAACATAAAAAAACATGATCACTTCCCGAACACAATAATACGTAATTATATTTTGAACTCAAAAATACGTAATCCCTTTCCAAACACGAAAATTGGCACTTCTTCTCTAAAAATAAATATGTAATTACTTCTAAAAGCAAAATACATTATTACTTTCTGAATGCAAAAATACTTGATTGCTTTCCAAACGATAGGAAATACATGATTTCTTTCCGAATACTAAAAAACAGTGATAACATTCTGAACGCTAAAATACGTGATTATTTTCCGAACACAAAAATACGTAATTACTTTGCTATTACAAAAATACTTGATTACCTCCCGAACACAAAAATAGGTGATTACTTTTTGAACACGGAAATTGGTTCTTATTTTCTGTAAGCAAAAATACGTTACTACTCCTTGAAAGTAAAAATAACTAATTACTTCCTATATACAAAAAAATTATTTAATTTCCAAACATGGAGATATGTAATAACTTTCTGAATATGAAATTTGGTATATATTTTCTAAACACAAAAATATACAATAACTTTTTGAATATGAAAGTACGTAATTACTTTCTGAACACGAAAAAATTTAATTACTTTCCGAACACGACAATAAATAATTACTTTCTAAACATGAAAATACGTAATTATTTCCCGAACACAAAAATACGTAATTACTTTCCAAACACAAAAATACCTAATTACTTTCTGAACACAGAAATTGGTGACTATTCTCTGAACGCAAAAATATGTTATTGCTTCCTGAACACAGATACATAATTACTTCCCAAACACGAAAATATGTATTTACTTTCCAAACAAGAAGATACGTGATAACTTTCTGAACATGAAAATAAGTACGTTTTCTTAACACGAGATATTTAATTACTTTCTATACCGTATTTACTTTTTGAACTCAAAAATGTGTACCTATCTTCTGAATGCAAAAACATGTAATTACTTTCTGAAAACCCTATCAGCCCCAATACGACATGCTGCCAAAAGACTTTTGTTATGTGACGGTTTCTACTGAGTGACTAACTTGATCTGTCTCCATTACGTTTCTACTTCTCTTATGATTTTCAGAAAGGATATTTACTTGAGTTACGAAACATCGATTTTGTCTTTCAATTTAGAACCATTCTGGTATTGATTTATCACGATTGATTTTGATATTTTTGTATCTTTTTCTGTGTTTTGTTATTGGCAATAAAGCGATAAAAGCTTGTTAAAAGGAGTAATTGGTTACAGAGGCAAATGCAGTGATACTTGAAATATCTAGGCTAATCGATGAATAGGTCATCATCATCCTCATCTTTTAGCGTCTGTCGTTGGACATAGACTTTCCCGAAGATTCACTGACCTTTCCATCGTTGAAGTCACAAGGCTAATATCTAAGTCGTCCAAAGTGTCACATCATTTTATTTTCTGCCGGCTACATTCACATATGATCGCTAGGGATACACGTTGTGAGTCCAACAGTTATCTGACATTCTTTAAGTATGATCTGCCCATTGTTATTATAGGTTTCAAATGGATTCAATGAGAACCCTGACTCCTGTTTTCACTCTGATATATTATGTTGTTTCTGATCTTTCCATGTCCAGTTAAGGTTGTTCTTCACTTGTGCACGCTGCATGGTTTTTAGTTTGAAAGTCGATATTTTAGTTAGGTTCCATGTCTCAACTCCACCGGGAGGATTTGTTGGTTAAAAACCCTTCATTTAAAAACCGAAAAAAACTATTTTTCCATCATCTAATCTCATCATCATCATCACAACTCGACATTTGAATTCCGTCGTTGGACCTAACCCTCCCCCATGGTCTATCAGAATTTTTGCTTTTGAGCGTCATGATGCCAAAACATATTGAACTTGTTCTGTTCATCACGCCGAAGTGCATAGTTTCGCCTATAATCTCAAGGGATTCATTTTCTGATTCGCGATGTCCAGCAGCAGTCTGATATCCTTACAACGTGGTCTGTTCATTGTCAATCAAGTAGGCTAATGGCTTTTGTGATAACGTATGGGGAGTTAATTCTCAGACGACAGAAAAAGGTCAATATCTCAAAAATGTATACACATTACTTATTTGATACGAAAACTTGTCTGATAGTAGTCATTATCTATTTACAAATTGCCAATAATTCCTCCCGTCGGCTTTGATCGCAAAGTTTTAGCACTTTGTATGGAAAATTGGTGCTCCCACATTTGAGAATGTCGTTTTCCTTCGTCCTCAGTCAATTCATTTTCCTGACCAGTTCATCTGGGCCTTTGGGATTGAAAGCGATTTGCAAACACTCTCCTTGCACATTTTTTATAGATTGGCATGGCTTTGCAGAACATTTATTGGATTCTTTTTGTTCTTATCAAAACAATTTGTTTGGATTCCAAATAAGCAAGGACCGTTTCTGCATTATGGCAACCGACTTTGTCCGGTCAAAACACACACGTGACAAATGTTTCTTTTATTAATCAGTATAAAATATAGATAGATACGCACACGGGTGCGAGGCTACATTGAGGGAAAAAGTGCTTGATTGATTGTATTGCACAATTCATACACGTGAAAAAGGCTTTGAAATTCATGTATTCAAAATCCTTGTCTTATATATATATATATATATATATATATATATATATGTGTGTGTGTGTGTGTGTGTGTGTGTGTGTGTGTGTGTGTGCGTGTATGTGTGCAGTATATCACCAAAACCTCAATAGGATGCATCCTATATGCCAGTGAGTATTTTATGCTGTAAAATACAGTGTGTTTATATAATAAATAAGACAGGCGTCTCATCTATAGGTAACGATTAATGAGATACTCTAACAGACTAATCTTACTTTATTGTGATTTTGGGGAGCTGATAATTGTGTTGTTGTGTCAGACTAAGTTTAGCGCAGTCTTCTTTTCTGGGTAGCCCCAGCCTCATCTCCAAAGAAAAGTGAGTGAAGTCATAACAGTCTGGTAGAGATGAAAAAGTCTTGAGTTGAGTGCCATAAGGGCAATATGGATAGTAATGATTTAGTGAATCGGAACGATTACATCTTAATCTTGTTAGAGTCGATATTAGGGGGAGGTTGGTTCAGCATTTGGCTCTTTTCTGTTTTTATCGGTTCAGGTTGTAAATGTGCGTGGGTGCATTTAGTCCTCATCAGATTGAGCTTATCTTAGTAAATACCCAGCTTCAGTTTATTTGCAGTGTCCGTCATAATTGCAATTATTTCAACTAGGTCTACCCGTCGGATCTCCACTTTAGATTATTTCATGCGCTATCTTTTTTTTCTAACCCTCTGCCTGTATCGTCATTCTCTCCCTTTTAATCCTTCCAATATTCGTTTTCGTTTATGTTTTCATCTAAATGTTATGTAAATCCTACGTTCCCGGTAAACCACCTTCCCTTTATCCTCACCCCCCCCTCTCTCTCTCTCTCTCTCTCTCTCTCTCTCTCTCTCTCTCTCTCTCTCTCTCTCTCTCTCTCTCTCTCTCTCTCTCTCTCTACCATATTATCACAATACCTTTTCTCTATATTTTGTCCCTATTTACCTGAACCCCCACGGAAACTGGATGTGATATAAGGTCAGTTTAACTCTCTTAAAAATTCTTATTAGTCCTTGCAACTATTGTCGCAAGGACATGGAAGTACTTGACTTGGTCACGGGAGCGAACCGTAGTGCAAATGGTTTAAACTACACAGAGCAATGCCAATATTTCTTTCTCAGTTATAACTCTTCCTACCTACGTATTGAATTCCATAGCCTTATTTTCAGTCACCTTTCGTCCTACTCTCTCATTAGACTATCCAACATTTCCATTATTGTTATTAGTGACAGTGTAAAGCAGTTAAGAACAAGCAAATTAATATCATAGACCCTTCAAGGTCAATCACACCGTACAACGCTATTTTCACCGCTAGGTAATGAGTGTTATTTCCTAATTGCCAGTGTTTAAAAAGTGCAGTAAATGACTATTACTCCCTTCAAACTTTGCTTTTGTGGCCAGAATAGTGATATTCATGCGTAATTGTTTTTCTTACTTAATGTGATTAAAAATGTGCTAATAAGCCGACTGCTCAAATGAAAATAAACAGATTTCAAATTGTCATTGTTTTGTTTTTTGTGTAGGAATAAATGGAATTTCCTATACCTTTCTGACATAATCAAACAGAACAGAACAATTAATACTGAGTGATAGTCGCACAGTATTATTAGAGACCGTTAACCAAAATTTCGCTGAATTGTCGACAATTCTTCTAATTTCAAGTTGGTCTGCCTGGCTGGATATGTATATATCATGCATTAACACAACACGAATAGAGCTGAAAAGCTGGAAATTTAACATTTACTCCTTTTAATATCTAGAATAGTTCCTTTTTTTTTTTAAATACCCGCCCCAAAGTAGTGTGGGGATCAATTTGCAATGTAAATATTTGCTAAATTGGCCTCTTAGTTCGTATCCAGCTGCATTCCCACTGTTTTTCTTTTCTAATTTCAAATTTTTTTTTGTGATCATTACACAAAAAAGGTAAGAGAAGTAAGTTATTCATTGGTCACCTCTTTTCCCAATTTTTGTATTTAATCACCCTCAACACGGTATGCTGCCAAAAGATGTGGGTCACGTGATAGTTTCTATTGAGTGATTAATCTGACCTGTTATATAATGTGTCTCTTTTCGAAGACATTGATTAAATAACCTGGGAAACTTAATCGATTTTTCTTTCTTTGATTTCATTGATGAAAGATTGATTCCAATAACATGCCTAAAAGGAGTTCCTTTCCCGAGAGTTTGAAAACAGTAAATCAGACAAAACAAAATTCGTTAAACTGCATAAACGAAATTGATTAGCGCCAAAAATCTATCGACAACTCAAAGGAACCGCCATGGTAAAAATCTGTTGATCGATCCCCTGGTTCTATCACAACCGTACCCTGGATAATTGCCCCCGGATAATTGCCCCACGATTAAAAGCATAGCAACTTTAAATCCTGAGTTGAAGTTTGTGAAAATGAAGTAGTTGGTCTTGTAAATGATCACACCTATCCGGAATTTCTCCAGGGGATGGGGCAATTGTTAGGAGTCATTTTTCTGGGGTGGCAGTTATCCGGTGGTACTTTTAGGGTTGCAAATTAGGTAGTTTTTGTTTGATTTTTCAAATTTTTTAATCCAGTTTTGATGATATTTAGATTGAAAAATAAAACACTTTTCATATTTTATAGCCCAGTGTTGCCAATTGAGATGTGTTTTTCAATTTTTCGAATCAGAGAGTGACTTCCTGAATCGAATAATTGGAGAATCACATCTAAATTGGCAACCCTGGAGTTGTCCGGTGGGAGGAATTGTTCCGTTGGCAGTTGACTTGATACCCGATTGTCCGAATTAAATAGAATATTATTGATGTTGCCAATTAATCCATATTTATGAGCTGACTTAATTCTTAATTAGTGGCAATCGAAGTGGCATTATCATCTTCACAAAGAAATCAAGTGAGTCTATTTACTTTATAAATCAATTTGATGGTGTAATTAACTTATGAATGCAATCATTTCGTTCATAGATATTTCTATTATCAATTCATGTACGAGGCCTGTCCAGAATTTATAAAGACATTCCGAACAATCCTGGTAAAGTCAAACTGAGGGTCAGACTCTACTCCAACTACTGATCCGATTGGAGATGATTACTGCAACTTTTGTATTATATATATAATGAATCGAACATTTTTTTTAGAATAAATGTATTTATCTGAATGAAATAAGACCTTGCATATCTGTAAAATAAATCTCGTAAATGTGTGATACTTATCAGTTTGGCTCATTCGATAACAGGGTCGGCTACTACTCAGTTGGTCGTGATTTCAAATCACAGTAGGGAAGTTTGAATTTTATATATATACTTATTAGAATGGAATAAGCCCTTGCATTATTTCCAGCATAAACTTTGGTTGAAGAGCCAAACGATGCCAAACTTGCCAATTATGATCGGTAGGTAAAATACACAACTAAAAATCAGTTGGTGGTTATTTCAAATCACGGTGAAGGCCTTAGTACATGACATTTACATACACGCATACATAGACAACCAGAATTACTTAAAAACTGTTGACTATGTTGACAGTCTTGGTTTTCGGTGTCTAACATGCATTGATACCAACCTACATTGTTATAATGGGGAAGAAGGAGATATAATTGTTGTACAAATTACAGGAAACCCATCAGATAATCAGATAATGAAGATGGCACCTCCAAGCATGACCAAATCAGGAAACAGTGAAATGCAGGTATTCCTTGAATAGTACGGTTAATTCGATCCAAAATTGTCCGTACTGTTCAAAACTGCTAAGTTCAAGGTCTTATCATATTTCAATGTGTATTCTCCAGCTCCAACTTAGTTAAATTACTTTGTACAGCAAAACGAAAATTCATTCCTGTATATATCAGACAAGAAATACTTGAAATTTCAATTTTCTTCCTTCCTTCTACTAGCTCCTTATAAAACTAACACAATTTTTATGTATCCTGACCAAGTTTGAACAAAAATATTCTTTTTTTAAATTTAAAATATGATATAAACTAGCTGGGTCCAAGGATAATACACGAGTGTTGACATCATTTTGTATACATACTGCTAGTATATAATTCTGTTGAAGTAATCTATCATCTATGGAATATATATATATATATATATATATATATATATATATATATATATATATATATATATATATATATATAGATAGATAGATAGATAGATAGATAGATAGATAGATAGATAGATAGATAGATATATTTTCAGACGTGAGAGAAAAGTAATATTTTTATAGCTTATTCTTAGTAACAATAGTTTGCACAGCGACACCTCAACCAGATCAAAATCTACACTAATCAGAACCCAAATATTCAAGATATCCCAGTTTTTAGATGGTGTATGTGGTTATTTTATGCAAGAAGAAGTAGTATCTTCTGAATCATACACAAGAATGGAGAATGAAAAGGAAATAGAAATGTATTACTTTCTCTTTGTACGTAGGTATTTTTTCCTTTAGAAGTGATTATTGTTCTATGAAAGGTGTAATATGACCGAACATTGTCTGTCTACAGCAACTACACACAGCTAAGTAATTTTAGCGTTGTTGTGAGAAGTTTTGCTCGAGGCCATCACTGCTACAATTTTAATACTCTTACAGTCTCCTAACGCCTTCCGGTAGCACTTAAGTCTGGAAGAGCATGGAAAAGAAGACCTTTCTGTTGTTATCAACATGCAGACAAGTTGCAACTTGATGTCTACTTTATTTTTTACGACCGATAATTTTTTTTTAAAGTGTTTTTTCCCCGAAACTCACTTGACGGTTCGGATGCAACTTCTTTTTTTCAAATTACAGTGTGACAAAAATATCTTAAGAGCAGGTCGATTAATCATGTTGTCACAATGATGTCAGAGACCTTTTTTGTTTTAGTCAATCATAAGACTATTTTGACGCTCTTAGGAAGTACAGAAAACCCTCGTGATAATGAACATCGCTGTAACGAACTTCGGCTTATCCAAACTGACTTCGGATATACCAAACGAAGTTTGATAAATGCTGTGATCATGTAGATTATAACGAACTTGGCATTATCTTAGTTTCATGGTCCAGCCTTATGCGGCTTTTGATTCACGATATAAGTGGAAAGACTGTTTTTCTCTGCTCAACTAAACATGACATTACCTTTCTATTTTCAGTTTAAAACGTTATTATGACTGTGGTTTAGATGTTTTTATCTAATTTGAATATTTTTCTATCGGGAAAAAACTAAAATTGCTATGAATTTTATTTTCCGTCACTGAAAATTATGTAACTTAGCATCCCCGTTTTGAATTTTGAAGTTTACGACATTCGCATTTAGGATTTAGGATTGTGGAAAAGTCAAGTAATTTGATTTTTGCTAAATCATTTAATTGTTTTTCCAACCATTTTCAACTCATCAATTATTATCAAATTTGTTATAGAATAAATTGTTAGTTTTGTATTTTTGCAATTATATAATTGTGTTTCGTATGCAAATTGTTGCTTTATAAAATTGCAGAAAAATATTCAAAGTGACAATTAAAATACTAGCACAGTATGCATTTTCTTTTTGTGTCAATTGAAAGCGAAAATTCAAATTAAATTCAAATTAAATCCAAATTTATGGAGGAAATATTTGAAATGCAATTATAATGACGTTCAAAATTGAAAACAGGAAGTTAATGTTATGTTTTGTTGGCATGACAAGAACAGCTACTACACTTTGATCTTGAACTGGTTAGTGCAAAAAGCTGAACCATAAAAATAAGATATGAGCCACAAACTTAATCATTTACCGAGCAATATAATGTAAAGTCGGAAATAGACCGGCCACAAAGCTACCTCTGGATTTATCGAGCGATATTTATTAAATGCAACAAACTACCAAATTTATTCTTATTTAACAAGAGAGGGGCAACCATCGGATATAAAGAAATGAACTCCAAGATAAACTTTCTCAACCAATTCGTTATAACGAAGGTTTACAGTGCTTTGAAAAAAATAGGGAAACATAAGTGAGCGCATACCCCAGCAGGCTAAACAAACTAAAAAAATACACGAGGATAAGTTCATATATACCAAAAATGCAGGGGAGCTGTATCTCAAATCGTTAAATATTATACAAATTTTACTTCTTGAATATTTCTATCGAAAAGAAATTTCTGGATCCACCCCCAAATTTATCAAGGCCATGGTCAATTCTCCCACGAAATACCACAGAAGTTTATTTGAAACTTTTGACTGTATTATGTGGATCATTGAATGAATGCATAAGTATATGAAAGAAAAATATCTCTCAAAGACGAATTCTTGGATCCACTCCAACGTTTTACCAATTCTCTCACACCAAATCACCCATCTTTTTAAAGAGTTTAATCGTGAATTATTGTGGATTTTTGGAGACATTGTATGGACAAAGAAGCAGACACGATTTGTAAAGTTTATACCAGGTAATTTGAGAAGTGTGAGGCCCTCTACTATTCTGCAACAGGATAGGGCCCTTTCCGTACATCATTACTGGAAAAAATGTTTGTAACTTTTGAAGCATCGGTTCCAATCATATAACAGCACAAGCAAACGATCAGGAGGATTTGGAGGGGGATGAAAATTTGGTTTGGGGAAGATAAAAGGAGAGTGTAGTATGACAAAGTGAAAATGCAATTTGTACCTGATTCAACCATTCGAAGAAAAGCTATTGTGAATTAAACAGATTCGTGAGTCACAAGAACAGCTTACAAAAAACGAAGGTTTCCGGAATGTTTTTTTCTAGATCAGCCTCCACGGCAGCCCCCAATTTTTTATCATCGAGTGACGATGTGTAGCCACAATCAGGGTCATTTAGGAGATTTGAATCATGAGAATCGAATGTTGGGAACCAACTAAAAGAGGTATTCAAAACAAGCCTGGCTGCTGCATGGTCAAGTTTCACACCTACTCCTTATTCAACTGAAGACAATTACTGGGATTCTGTACTGTATATGAAATGGATAAATTAGTTTATAAAAGACTTCTCAGTTCAACTCAGTTGGTAAAAGAATCACCAAGTAATCACTAAGTCGTGATTTCAAATTGCAGTAAGGAAATGTTACTTTCATATATATGTTTTTTAACGTTAGAAATAGGCAAAATGAAGAGGGTTTACTCCTCTGAATTTGGTGAGCATTGTTCTTGTAATGGTGTCGTGGGAATAAAGTCAATTTCTACTTCGACAGAGATTCAACAACATTCAAACAACACCTAAAAAAATAGACACAGAATATATATATATATATATATATATATATATATATATATATATATATATATATATATATATATATATATATATATGTACGTATAAACAGGGTGTAATAATGCATAGAAAAACGATCGTGCTAATACAATGCAAAAAAACGGCCACTCTACTGTATCCGACTGGATAATTCGCTTGTCTTTGAAGCAATTTCCAAAGACAGACAAGATACGATTTAGAATAAGGAGGAGTTTTTTGAGGCATGTATCGGTTTTATCTCCGGCGAAATTGCATGTCGTTTCTCCTTCTACTGCTCCTTCAATTTTGGGGAGGGAATTGCCGGGTCAATAATTTGGGCCAGGTCTTCATTCTCATCCACTTCAGCCTTTGACAAATAGCGAGAATCTTTCTCATTACCGAATCTTTCACGCTTTGGTCCATCGTAACAAGTCTCTCACGCAATGAAATTATTACGTTTGCTCAAGGCGTTCGTTGCTGCATGCGATGAAAGTAATCTGTCAGACATAAAGACGACATACACCAATCTTGGCGTTCGAATGTCAAACATACTTACAGTGGTCGTATATCTAAACTGTGTAAGGTAATCTTTCTCAGCCAACCATACTCCTGTCTCTCTCCCCCTCTCCCCTAGTCTCTCTCTCTCTCTCTCTCTCTCTCTATATATATATATATATATATATATATATATATATATGTATTGAAGTATTTGATCTTCCGACTTCATTTTTGAAAAAATTAGAATTTAGATTTTTAAAGTTATAGATAATGTATTCATTTGTTATATTTTTCTTTCTCCTCTCTTTTTCTAAGAATTTACCCCATCTCCTCTCTTTTCTTTTGTTTCCCAATGCCTTCTTTCTACCTCTCTTTCTTTCTTTCTTTCTTTCTTCTTTTTTTCTTTTTTTCTTTCTTTCTTTTTTCTCTGGATATTATCAAGCATTTTTCTTTCATGTCTTTTACTTTCCTCTTTTCCTTGATGTTTTTCTCTTTTTTTTTTTCGTTTTTTTCTTTTCAAACATTTTATCTCTTCCAATCATCTCTCATTCTATATCTCCCCTCTCAATCTCTATTTCTTTGAGTTCGTCAAAGTATTCATTTTTTTCAATATTTCTACTCTCGTGTGTGTGTCGGGAAAGGTGGGTCTTGCGTGATCGAACCTAGAAAGAAACGAATGAAACTCTGTTTCCCCTCTAGGATTTTTCCATTTTTGCAGTGTTGCCAATTTAGGTGTTACCGAGTTACGTCCCTTATTTGCTGCTGTTAATGTATGTTTTTTTTATCTCAATCTAGATGTTTTTAAGTTGCATGTAGATGCCAGTAAAATAAGTAATGTTTTCATTTAATTCAAAGAAATAAATTTAGTGATATTTCAACGATTGAAGTGATATTTTAATGATAAGTTGAAGAACAAAATTTCATTTAAATTCCAATGATATGCAACATATTTTCTACGTCTTAGATACATATCTGTAGAATCTTAATATTTCCAGGTATTTTGATTTTACTGATTCATTTTTAGATGTAAACCTGACAGAAGTTAACAACACTGTCCTTGCTAGATTTTCACACGAGAGAAAAAAAGTAGCGCATCTATGATCTGACTTTTTGGCTTGTTTTCTGTCACGATCCGTTGGGCATTACTTTTATGCTACCTCCTGTTATCTTCATTTCCGACTTCCATGAAAGCCTCGCTTGATAGATCCAGTTACTAAACCTCTATTAAACATCGATTCCACATGAAAGCTATAAATTGGAAGATTAAAAAAACCCAAAGCTTCTAAATTCCACTCTCTGTGTGTTCTCAGGCATATGATCTAGTGGTTGTGTTATTTTTAAGTCCAAGATCCAGTTCCTACGTCTAAGAGTGCATGAATACATTACCTGAGTAGAAAAATCTGAAGAAAGGTTACATGTATAAAGTCTGAAATCCCTAGAAAGAATTTCTAACATGATATAAAGCAAGAACACGTGCAATTAGACACTCAATGGAAACCGTATCCTGACCAATGTCTTCTGGCAGCACACTGTGTTGGGGATGATCAATCAAGATTTCAGAAGAAGTGGTGATGAATGAATGAGTTACTTTTCACGCTTCTTGCTTGCCAGTGATCATTACAGAAATTCTGATTTTTCAAAAAAATAAAAACAAGCGTGAATACTGCCAAACTTTTCTCGAGACGTAATAAAGACTTGATATCTAAATTTTCTGCCCTGTAGCTCCATCAGTGCTGACTGTACTCGTAGTACATATACAGCCAGTCAGACAGCTAGATGAGTTAATAACTAAAGAAATCTGTGCTGACAGTTTTCGTTAACGGTTTCTACCAGCATATCCTTACTCCATGGAATTATTATACACTGATTTTTTCAAATTGTTGTCCTTGTCTTGGTTATTTTATTCCCATCTTATTCTTGCACCCTTCGTAGTTGATAACGTTTTTGGAACTTAAAACTGAACCCTCTATTCAATACACAACAGTAGACTGTTACAATTCCGCTATTCATACTAGAGAATATCTTGTATCGGTTAATTTTTTGTCTATTTGGGAGCACATCGGTCGAAACGTTGTGACCATAACAATCCAGATAGCAGTCTGAAAAAATCAATTAAAAATCATCTTACTCTTTATTAAACAACCTTTCCGTTCCAAATGTTACTGTCACACGTAGGATCACTAGCAACCATCAGCCGAGCTTGCTTATGTGCATTC
Source organism: Thysanoteuthis rhombus (assembly GCA_963457665.1). NCBI lineage: Eukaryota > Metazoa > Mollusca > Cephalopoda > Oegopsida > Thysanoteuthidae > Thysanoteuthis > Thysanoteuthis major. Next base: position 3,785,905 of record OY735233.1, read on the forward strand.
ATGAGAACCGTATGCAAAACAACAGATCGTTTACTAATTATGATGATTCCTCATCATCGAAATAAAAGGTTAAAGCATAACATTCTCCGAACACTACCATACATGACAGGCACTTGGCAGTTGTTGCAGAGGGCTGTTGTTGAAACACTGGCATAGAACCCATCAAAAATGTTGGATACCATTTTACCTCAACTTTAGCAACAAACTAACGAACACACAGAATTTGATATTTTCAAACCAAAAGTAACCAAAGAAAAATAGGAACCACGTCAGTTTCAGTCTTTTAATCATCTATTTTTTCATGTGTTTTCAAATCTGCTACGATAATAGAATGAATATCAAAAATTGAATAAAATAAATATTAGATTATTAGATATATTGTAATTATAGCCAATTGGATGCTTTTTTTTTTGTCCTTATTAAGAAAATGATCTATTTCCGGTGACATATTTTTGTGCTTTTTTTTTCTAATTAGGCCGTCTTCCTAGCGACTTACCCAGTTTTTCTAACCGCTTCCCTCTACCCAATCTACTGATTGATAATACTGACGGCTTAAAATCTTATATCATTTCTTATCTTCAGCAATAGTTCATGTATATGTCATCAAACTACGACAGTATACATCAGCCGGTCAAGACGAGGTGACTAGAGTATTTCCTGATCTTATGTACTGGTTTGACATAGAACCTCATCATCATCATCAGTCTTTTAACATCCGTCGTTAGACATAGACCTCCCCCAGGATTTACCACATTTCTCTATCGTGGGCGTCGCGGAGCTTGTATTTTCTGAATTGGTCTAGTTCATCTCTCCATCTTGTTTTTTTATCGGCCTCAGTTTTGCAAGTGGTTTCTGGAGATCCATATTGTGAGTCGTGATGTCCATCGGTTGTCTTTCATTCTCGCAACATGACCGGCCTATTGACATTTGAATTATTTAGTAGATTCTATGGTGTCTCTGACTCCCAGTTTCTTTCTGATATATTGTGATGTCTTGAGATCTCTCAACGTGAGGTTGAGCAATATTCTCTCATGCACATGTTGCATGGTTCTCAGTTTGCTGGTCTGTCTCTTGGTTCGGTTGCATATTTCAACTCCATAAGTGACTATCAGGAGGATGCAATGGTTATATACTTTTCTTTTTGAGGATTATTTTGGATATATACCGACACAAAAGAGTGAAATTGTTAAAATGAAGGATCTAGTGATTTTATAGATGAATGCAGGAAAACTCTCGTTGTAGCAGCACTCGTTCTAACAGCATCATTTAATGACACATACATTCTAACGGCATGGTTTTTCGTGTTCTCGCAAGATAATCGTTGGGGATTAGTTCAATTTAGTTTTAATACATGAATATTTCAATGTATTATTTTAAAAATTGAAATTAGTAAAGCCATGAAATAAAGCCACCTAAAGTAACACGTATCATTGGAATATGAAAGTGTAATAAAAAATCACTGTTGTGTATACTTTTTGTTTTTCATCGACCTATTATAATTGCAAATTCGTTATAACGTCACTTTTGACCGTACTGTTGTGATAATAGAGTTGTTATAACGGTCCTTCAAAGACGTTGTTGTAATGACAGGAGTCAATTATCTATCATTGTCTGTTCGGATAGTGCAATGGTTAGCACGTCTGACAAACGTGTAGAAGGTCCTGAGTTCGATGAATGAAGAGTGCAAAAATTTTTCCTCTGCACTCAGTAATTAATTGAGTACACTTTAAGCTGTGCACTTGAGGTGTATATATCCCTTCGGAGAAACTCATCCTGCCAAGGATTGCTCATAAAAAAAAACCCGTAGGTATACCCGTACTGTCTCAACCAGACTAGAGACTTGCAAGGATCATTAAACTGACGTATGCAACCGGGACTTCATCATGGCTGCCAAACTCCATTATTGGTTGACTCATAAGGTATGTACATTTTTATTATCCATCTGTTTCCAGTGTGCAAAAATGAAAAGTTGTGTTTCCAAGCTCATGATATTTCGATGTAGATTTTCTAGATACATTTGAGTGAATATTTTGGGATATATTTATTGTTTTTTATATTTCTATGCTTGCATGAGATCGAGGGAGTCTTGCAGACTGATTAGCAAATGTGATCTCCTTCTTCAAGTGTTGGATAATCTCCAAGTGAACGAATAAACTCTACTTTTATCATATTAAGCTTCTAAACATAAATACAACGAAAATAAAAAGCATAAATATATATATATATAAGCTTATATATATATAGAGAGAGAGGGAGTGTGTGTGAGAGAGAGGGGGGGGGGAGAGAGAGGGGGAGAGAGAGGGGGAGAGAGAGCAAGAAAGGGACGCACACGAGTGCGATACCGATAGTTGTGTCCCGGAAAAACAAAAAAATGTTTATTTGTGCAAATTGATGAGATATCATATCAAATATTACCCTAGATTTTCTGACCTGTGCGTCGTTTTCTCTGTTTATTTTCATCAAATTGGGCATTATTTGCAAAGATTCACTACAAACATCAGCAAAAACAATGACCCTGTCTTGCACCATGATTACTTTTCAATAAAGACGTGTGATCGTGCGCGAAACCCTTAGAAACCTGAGAAAATAATGCATCAACGTTTCGAATTGAATATAAATATGTAATGAGCTAGCATTTCGAATAGAAATACGTGCAGAAATGTTGGACATCTTTGTGTACATTATTTTGATATTAGTTCATCAATCAATATGGCTGTAATAGGTATGCTAAAATAGCACTTCACCATCTTTGTGTCGATGCTATAATACCAGAAACCCACGATTCAGTTAACACGGCAATATTACGATTGCTCGAGAGGCCAAATAACTATAAACTTACTAGCTTTTGTATCTTGGTGTTCAAATTTGTGGTAACAAATTCTTAGAAATAGTGACAGTTTTTGATACAAACAAGGAAAATCCCGCCATTACTGGATTCTTTCGTAATTGTCGTCTGTTGAGTTGCATCAGTGTATCAATTTCAAGAAAAAAAAGAAAACATATTTTTACAAATTCCACTGATGAGCCATCGTCTAGAAAAATGTTTTTACTGATAGTCATCATTATACATAGAATTATTCGAACAATTGGTCTCATTTTTGTTGTTATAGATATTGTTTTAGACTTGTACCCTCGGTTGTGTCTATACCAACATCTATAATAGCCAAAATTAGAAGGAAAAAAGACGATTCTAGACATTGAAAATCAGACTGAAGCTATCAGAGAGATACGAACTCTCATGATAAGCATCTGATATTAGATTTAAAGGCTCAAAATTTTCTGCCGATCAGGACAGTGACCTAGTGTTTCAATCCCTGGATCAGGCAGTGATCTAGTTCAGCAATGATAAACAAGAAGTGTTCGTATATGGACGAAATAACACAAGGATCAGTTGATAGAACATATCCCCTGACATGAACAGCCGTGAAAAATAACAAGATCTTCACCTGGTGTGGATTGAAGGGTACCCAAAACGTGTCAATAATAAAATCTATTACGACCAAGATGAGATTAATATTTCTAATCAATCGATATGAAATAATGACAATTTTTCATCTCAAAAAGGTTGATGGTATATTTGTCAAACTGAAGTCCAAGTTGAAGTCTATCTCGCACTCTGTAACAAGGTCAGCGACAGTCCTCACAAATAGTACGAAAGAAAACTCCTTTGGTCCGTCTATCCGTCACGTTGAATTAAATTGATTTATAACAATAATATTTCCCTACTGAGATTAAGAGGTGACTCTCTTACCAAATGAGCCAACTGACAAGTATATATATATATATATATATATATATATATATATATATATATATATATATAATACAAATGTTGCAGCAATTATCTTCAGTTAGAAGTAGGAGTGGAGTTCGACCCTGCAGCACCCAGGTTTGTCTTCTTATTTTTCAGTTCTTTTCTTTTAGCAAACCATCATTCCATGGTCATTGGTTTGTAACGTGGATCGGCAATGAAGAAAGGCAGTTGAACAATGGTCTAAGAATTGCAATACAGAAGTGATATTAGATGAAAGTTAATAATCAAAATTGCTTCAACAAAGAAATCAAAAAGAAATAATGTTACTGATACTACTCCTATATGTTCCAGACAATCATCCCGATGAAAGACCTAGAATTAGCGAATCACTTCACCCACACCTCTTTCCTCTTCAGTCACGTAATGGATATAAATTTCTGTGTGGGTTTAATATCATGATGACGTCCCGGTCTACAATTATTAAAGCCAAGAAAATTTTTCTCTATTTTTCGTGACTCATACACCCCAGTCGACTTTAATATTGGGTAGGTATATCCAAGCAGTCATAGAAATATCGTGATATTAATGTCCCCAGAAACCCGAAACGGTTAAAACATCATGTATTCTTGGATATAACACAGGCTTTTTTTTTACTAAAAACGGTTCCAAATCAATAGTTCGACTCGTGCCAGCCAAAAATAAGATGATCAATATGTTGACGAGGAAGAAAAGTTATATTTCACAGACAGTTGGCTGCGTGCCATAAACGATGCATTCATAAGAAGGGATATCTCTCATGATGACGTTATGGCAAAATGACAGACTCGGCTTATACTGGAGTCAATCTAATTTCTGAAGTTTTATGCTCAGTTCCGAAGCAGTCTCATATTCACTGTCGATGTACACATTCAATGCATGCTTAGCAATAAAAAATTAAGCAGTGACACCGAATATAAAAAAATATGATTGAAAGTTAAAAATAAGTTTGATACTAAAAAGCCTAGCTGGAATAGTTAGAAAAAAGAAAAATAAATCAGAAAATCAAATAATGTAGGTAGATATCTAAAACATTAAAACATAAACAGTTAAAACAATTGTTAATAATTCATAGTAGGTTTATTGTTCTCTTCTGGTTTTGAGATCAGCATGATTGTGACAGACACATACACATAGAACCCGTTAACTTTGTTGGCAGATGTAACAAAGAGGTGATAAGTGGGTCTGCACGGACTCTCAAAAGTAGACCAATGCAGGCCTGTAAGTAACATCAGAGAGAATTAATGAGAATCCATGTGTGTGATTCCAGCGCTAATAATTGGTATGTCGAAACAAAACATTGAATTTAAATATTGTCCATGTTTTAATTTGACGTTTGGATATGGGTTTGGGTCATGTATAAGATAGTTTTTGTTTTTTTGTTGTTTTTTTCCACTAAAAAGCATCTCTTTTTGGGGGTGGTCAATTTTAGATTCCTTACAAAAGTTCTGCCAAACTGGAATATCATTTGGAGAAGGGAAATTAATGTCTCCGATTTCTTAAGTAACGGAAAGAAGGGATCCACTTAATATAATTATTTTGTAAATGAAATACCTATCTCTTTGACATTTTATGATTTTTTCCTCAAAATTAGCCTTTTCTCATTCGAAGTTTGGATTCGATCCAACGATTCCATTCTTGATGCTACCAACCACTCGGCTATTGGTATTTCCACGGATTCACTTTTGGAAATGATTGAATGTTTAAACAGAAATTCCAAATTAGAGCGGTAAAAGGGCGATATATATTCCCGTTACTACTTTTTGGAGATTTGAAAGAAGCAATAATGTTTAATTCATATAATTCATTTTGAGTTCTCAATATCTACCTAACAAGTAGATAGAGAATTATAACATTAGGGAAAAAAATAGAGAGATTTTAACACCGTGTTTTGCAAGGAACTCTCACCAGAAGTTTATGATGAGTGTTTCTCGCGAAACAGTGTTAAGATCTCTCTCGCTTTTTAAATACCATATATATATATATATATATATATAAATATATATGTGTGTGTGTGTGAGAGAGAGAGAGAGAGAGAGAGAGAGAGAGAGAGAGAGAGAGAGCTCAATTCCTCCTTTGTTTGGCGTTTTTATTATTGAGTTTCAACTTAATTCGGCAATATTCTCTGCTGGTTGGAAACATTTAACTATTCATACATCAGCCCCTTCCAACAGGAAATGTGATTGACAGTTCGTACGTCAGAAACACATTGACACCCTTTTTTCTAATATTTCAAAGACGATACTGACGCTGAAATAGAATTAGCACACAACTTTATTTGCTTAACATCTGCGTTTTTTCCCTTCTAATAACAGAGAGGTCTTTCCAATCAACTTAAAAGCCTTTCATCCGGTTATTACCCGTCAAATCATTTCAACATGTCAATGACCAGCGCTAAATACTGGCTTCACTAAATATTGATACTAGAAACCGTCAACCCGAGCCGTCATATGGGTTTCTTAAGTTTTTAGCGAGTTTGGCTGACTGGTTATGTATAAATATATCACGCAAATACGCTGTATCAATGCAGCCAGAGGGGTGAAAACACTCACCTCTTCAATGTTATTTGGTATTCGGAACCCTGCAATAGTTTTTTTTAGGATGGCTATTTGGACATTTTAGTGCTAAGCAAAAGGCAAGAGTAATAACTTATTCATTGGTCACCACTTTTTCCAATTTTTTCAATTGATCACCCAAACACGACAAGCTGCCAAAAGATATTGGTCGCATGATCGTTTTACTGAGTGATTAGCCAGTTTACTTAACTAAGACAAAACCTGATGGTGATACTGGAGAGGGATATCCATTCTTAAAGCCCTCGATACTGAGGTAGCCGATGATGAGCGATATTTTCTAACTTCTCAATAATTTCTTATAGCTCTCAACGTTTGGGAATGACAGGAGGGAGTTTGTTTATGTTTGAGAATTAGTAGTACTATGGAATGGCAGGGTATGTTTTTGTTTGAGGACTGGTTGTAATAGGCAGTGACAAGGATAACAAGAAGGTCCACCCTGTTCTGTGTGATCATTCAAAGAGATGAACTGTTTGTGAATTAAATTTGAATTGTTTTAAACATATCCTTTTATCTTAGATCATGGGCTTGGCAATCAGCCCTGTAGATACTTACAGATAGATATGAGCATATAGGCAAATAAAAACAATTTTAACCAGTTAATTGAAAAGATATTTTTTCTCAACCACTTGGTGACCAATGTCTCTTTGCAGCATGTCTTGTTGGAGTGATCAATCAAAAAATTGACGAGATAATGAAAACCATAGATTGATATATGAATTCGTTACAACATAATTAGAAAAAAACAAACCCACTTACATATACATACTAACTTATTATTGGCAAACTGATATAGTTAACTTGTATCTATGAAGCTAGTTTGATAGTGTAAAAAAACAAACGTGTTTCAGAGTCACATATAGTATTAAGGGAAATCTATACTTGAAATCTGTGAGCATTCACATAATCCATACATAATAATTAGCAATGTGCACCAGTCAACTGTTATGCTTACGTCGTCAGTGACGTCTGGTGATGTAACAGTAAAAATTGAATTTTATGCTTCGTTAAACTTGATAGATCTCCAACACTGGTTTAGATACTGAGGTTAGTTTTAGGTTATTCATATATTCTCACATTTATATGTATCACTCTCCATAAATCTATCCATCAAATAGGGTTTAGGTTATTCATGTGTTCTGACATTGGTATGTATCTATGTATCTAATTGAATTTAGCTTATTCATGTCTCCTTACTCATATATGTATCTATACATCTATATATACATATATCTATGTATCCAGACTTCCTCAGCCCAAACTGATCATCGTAGAGATTTGAAATTTTGCACACACACTCCTATCAATGAGTAGGGAAAATACGTTTTCTGTTCTTTTTTAATTCCCCTCAAAAATAAAATTTTATCTGATTGTTATGCAAATATGGATAAGATTCGTATCCCAAAATTTCCCGACCCTCTTGGTTAACTACCTACCTTTCTTTCCTATTCCTCTTGATAAACAAACAATAATAATAACTTCTTTATCTCCCTTTCTCTCTCCCTAACCCTCAAGTAAGCGACTTAACTTTCTTTTCAACTTGGTTTCTTTCAAAATAGAAAAAAAGAATATTTTAAATGAAATCACATGCTGCCAAAAGACGTTGGTCATTTTGATATGGAGGAAAAGGGATTTAGACAAGATTTATGCATATATCGTCTATTGTGCACGTAATTGTCATAGTTTTCGTAGCTATTACCCACAACAAACCAATTCAAACACTGTTGCTGGGCTTAAGTTATTCATGTTTTCTGATAATGTATTTATCTATATATTTATGTATCTAGACTTCACCAAACTCCAGCAAGACGTAGACTAGTATATATATATATATATATATACATATATATATATATATATATATATATATATATATATATGTATATATATATATATATATATATATATATATATATGTATATATATATATATATATATATATATATATATATATATATATTGAGTTATATTATATAGAAACACTTATTCGAAACGATTATCCAGTAGCCCCATTTTCTTTAATTGTTTATTCTATTGACGTTGTCTAGCTCAAGTGATATATTAACCGTGTAACGACGGGAAATCTCAAACGAAAATGTGTATATAATATAATGCAATTTATGATCATTTTGTCGGATCATATATGTCCATTTCTCAATACTCACATACACACACGCGCATATATATATATATATATATATATATATATATATATATATATATATATATATATATATATGCGTGCGTGAGTGAGTGAGCGTGCGTGCGTTAAGGACTTAAATACTAGTGAATTCAAATCATATATTTTTCTTTCCCCTCTCTTCTTATCCTCTCTTCCTACCCTTTTTGAGAACTTGAACTTTTTCTTAGAAATAAGGAATCAATGATATCCTCTAACCAGGACGTTGATCTGTCGATCTGTCAAATGCATGCGACCAGAAATAAAAAACCAGAAATGAAATCGTTTCCAGTAATTCTTCCACTTGTTGATCTACGTGAAAAATTCCCTGAGATACTTCAATATCTATGAAATATATATGTTTAGAAAAGAAATTACCGCATTCGTTTCGATGGAAGAGTCCACTGTTCCAAACGATGGATAAGAGATATTTTATCAGCAAAAATCTTATCTCCAAGAAGATGAGTCTATTGTTTCAAATGATTGGAGATATTTCATTAACCCATTTTTCTTACCTCTGAGTAAATGATTCTATCGTAATGGACAAAGGAAGAGAAAAAGTCACACTGTACCTTACATTAAATTAGGTATGAAAATATGGCACATACTGAAATGAAACTCCATATTTACAGTCATGATCTCCCCCAATCGGGATGTTGATCCGTCAAATGAATGCGGCTAGAAATGAAAAGCCGGAAATGAAATTCTTGGGAAATGTCAGTCTGCATTTTCCCTCAAGCTTTTGAGTGCCATTAAGCCATAATTTTGCTGTCAAAAATGTTGTGCTGTTTTTGTAGAGGTTTGAAATTAAAAAAAAAATAATGAATAGGTATGGCTTGTAACTTGACTGACGCTGTCACGTGACGAGTGTTTTTTTTGGTAGCATGACGTGTTGGAGGGTGATCAATTTAAAGAGAGGAAAAAGTTTGATCAATGAATAAATCACCTCTTATTTCTATTATTATTCGGACTATCCTCATCTCTGTTGTTTTTCATAAAATGTTTCGGCTGTTGTACTCTAAGGCCTTCATCAGGTATCATTTGGTAGGTGTGTTGGAAGTAACAAACCGAACCATTTATCGAACCAACGGGGGTATATAGACCGCACTCCCCTCTTCGCAGTATTAGTATTTTCGAATTATTATCGTCTCACACTGGGATTGAACCTAGAACTATTAGATTACTTGCAATAATTCTGTCTGATTCTCTAACCCCTACGCTATGTGTTCATGTAGATAATACTACTACTGCGAAGAGGGGAGTGCGTTTTATATACCCCCGTCAGTTGAATAAAGGGTTTGGATCGTTCCTTCCAACACACCTACCAGATAATACCTGATGAAGGCCGTAGAGTACAACGGTTGTTTCAAAAAGAACTCAGAGAACAAATACATCTGCTATTGCATTGTACTTGATACAAATCATTTCATATATTGCTACGATGAAGGTGAGGTAATTGTATTTCAATTTCCCAGATTCTGGACTACTGTTTACCTCTTCTTATATGACAAAATATATCTCGCTTGAGGAAAAAGTCTGTATCTGTACCCAAATTTAATCCCTTCTTTCTCAGCCCATGGTATTCACCTCCGCAAAATCTAATTAAAATTCATTTACAACCTTCTGGGAAATGGTTTGAAGGAGAAGACGGGCAAACATGATGGAATACATACACCTCTTCTAACTTCATTTGCAAAGGTAAAGAAAGAAATTAATAGGTTTGCTGTAATTAATTTATGAATACCAAAGCATGAAAAAGTTGAATAACAAGTTTTAAATGTATTCATTTTACCTCATTTTTGAGCGTGGTTCTATCTCCGGTCACCACGCACGTAATTTACAGCACGTTACCCTTTTTTCTATCTTACTTGGCTGCGACTAACAGCATTTTCAAGTTAATTCCAACGATTTTCACGCAGCACATTTACTTGTAAACATTTTTACATCTAAACATTTTCTGATGATTTTTCCTTTGAAGAGGTGTAAGTCGAAAGAGCTTCCAGGATCTATAAAAGCAATAACAAAAAAAAACAATTTTTTTTTCCAAGTTCTTCAACTTTTTGATACTTTTGATCTGAATTCGCTAGTCAGAGCAGTGTTACAATCTGGTACCACCAAAAGACTTTAAATATATATATATATATATATATATATATATATATATATATATATATATATATATATATATATATATTATCAAAGATCATTCTGCATGCTTGTCAGGAGTATCGAAGTGGTATGGCAACATTTTACCGAGAAAGCTTTGAGGTCGCCAATAAGACTACAAAGCAATGTGTCATATATTGCCTAGGAGCCATTAGAAAATGTTAATGGCAATAGACAGGTCATGCTGCAAGAATATCTGACAATCACTGGACATCGTGACTTATGGGTCCCTCGAGATCATGGACGAGACTGTGTCCGGCAAAAATTAAGATGGCGTGATGATCAGGACAAGTTCAGAATATTTTAGCATCGTAACGCTCAGACATTACTAATCTGGTAGGCCATGAGGGGGGACTATGACAATGGTCTGGCTAGGCCACGCCCAGTTCAGGAAAGGCCAAGTCCAACAATGGTCATTAAAAGACTGATTATGAGGAAAGCGAGTCATAAACCAATTTGCTAGTATTGTAAGTTTGAACTTCACTAGGTGCCTAATTACTCTTGTCTTATGCGAGGACCAAGCTAAGTAAACAACCAGTTTTAGGCGCCACACTTCTTGGGAGTATTGAGCGCAACGTATTTTCCATTACATGTTACTTTGTTCCAAGCCTTTGCTTAGGTTTGTAAGTACCAGGGCGGAGCTCATTCCAAAGGTGCGTGCTTGGGAAGGGCTGGATTTTGTGGTGTGTGGAGCAGCCTGCAATACTTATAATGTAAAAATGTCCGTCCGTTGTATGAAATTATGGTTGTATCCCGTACAATATTGATGAAATGATATTGGTAAATATTTTGATCCATTCCCTGACAATATTCGGCAGAATATTTTCGAACGAGAAAAGCGTGGGAAGGGTTTGTTCACCAGATTATTGCTCTCTATACTGCTTATATTGCTTAAACTTTGGTCTGACGTACATAAACCTATGGCGACGTTAAACAAGCATACACAGGCTCCAAAAGTCATACTTTTTTAATTAAAAAGAATGATTAAACAATATGTTCATCAAATATCGATACAATAAAGAATTTGAAACCGTGTCTTTTGTTATTTATCAGATTGAACATTATGAATTCCTCAAGAAACGTCGGATCCAGTGAATCCAATATGCCAAACAGATGTTTCATCGAAGAGCAATAGACATACTATTAACTTTATTCTCAAGTTAATTCCTGGTGAATATTCTGTTGAACTATACCTTTTAATGAAAAAATATACTTTTTGGAGCCTTTGTATGAATTGTATGCCGATTAAGCACTGTCATATATATATATATATATATATATATATATATATATATATATATATATATATATATACATATATATATATCTCAAAAACATTGCTGAAAAAGAGGTGGTGTCTGATCAAGACTGCTGGGGAGCTATGCTAGTATAACCGTTTTGTTTTCGAATCCCCGAAACAGTATTATGGTAAATAACTGATTATCTCAACAAGAAAAAAGAAAATATTATCATGATATTAGATTCTGTGTAAAACATAAACAAAACACACTGAAGAAGATTACATAAATTACATTAACAGATATTGGAAAATACGTGACTCAACTGGCAATTTTTTAAGAGTTTTTTGATAGATTCAGAGTTCTAAGCTGTAAAGATTTCTAGACTATATATATATATATATATATATATATATATATATGTATTTATGTATATATATATATATATATATATATATATATATATATATATATATATATATATATATATGTATTGTTAATGGAATGTATAGTGGCAAAATGGCTGATGTTTGACTTGAACTCCTGGAGATTGACCGTACTGGGAAAGGCAAGCTTTTTGAAGCCGATTCCACATATTGGTCATTCGCGAGAAGATCAAGATTTCGGCTTGCCGTCGTCGAGATCTCAGTACCGATGATTCCAGTGTATAAACTGTTCAAAATATACATTATACCAAATTGTTGTAGATTTAAATAAAACAGGATTTCACTTGCATATACAGTGGATTCCGTTTAATAGGACCACATTGCGTCCAACGATTTTGGACTCAATAACCATCTGGTCCAATTAAACGGATCAATCAAATGATCTTCAATGGGAAGGTATTTGTAAAAACACTCGTTTGGAGCAATGGGAAATGCAAGGGAGGTAACCTGGCCCAAACATGACACGGTATATTTTTGAGAGTCCGTTTATTTCACATTCAACTTGAATCACGAGCTAAAACATTTACGTCTAGGACTAAAATGTTTTCTGTTAATTCTATCAATTTTTTTTTTTTTTAATGTTAATTCTATAGAACTTTTGCTTGGTTCAACAATTGGTGCATTGGTCATAATGAATGATGCTAATTAGCGATGATTACATACGTTTGGAATGGTTCTTATAAAATTGGTCCTACTGCGTGATTGGTTCTAAAAACCGCTGGTCCAGTACTCATAATCACTAATTCCATTGATAGTTGCCCTCACTAATTTGATCACATTATTCGGTCAAAGAACTTCTACATGTGCTTACTTTGAACTTTAAAATCCACTTTTATACTGAAGTTGTTGATATTAATCATTTATGGTGTTTACTATGACATACTGATAATTACCCAAAATTTCGATGGAACCACCTGGGATCTACGAGAAAGAGAATTGGGATTTGATGCCTTAGATTTAGTTCTGAGTCATTCTAACGAGCTGAATTTTGTAGGATAATTGTTATATGGCACCAGAAACACTTTACTAAAAATCCCCTAGAATCACAATGAAATCCAAGTAAGCGCACAAGAAGACAGTTGTATTAAGACAAATATTGAAGTAGTCATATTGCAATATGAAAATATTTCTATGTTGTTGTTTTTTCTAGTTTTCCATTATCATAGAAGCTTTTTATTGCATCACGCTTGATCAACATATTTTTCGTAATTACTATTATTTTATCACATGTTTTACTCAATCTTATTGTTGCTTTTTATCACAACATTTTAGGTCGATACGCACTTCTTTATTATTATTATTATTATTATTATTATTATTATTATTATTATTATTGTTATTATTATTATTATTATTATTATTATTATTATTATTTGGAATCTCACACCAGTTGCCTGGTGGTAACCGCTGGAGTTTGAGTGACAGCAAGTCTCCTCAAGTCTCCAGCCCTCCTCTCCTAGTACTCATAGGTTGCAGTATTACTGCGGTTCACAGTTTCTCACCGGTTGCCCAGTGGTCATGGCTGAAGGCTGAGTGACTATAAGTCTCCTCGGGTCTTCAGCTAACGTCTCCGCTCTCTTTCGCCTATCATGTCAGCGTTGCGTTTTGCAATTCCGCTTTCATTTCCCTTCCTCTGTTTGGTCACTTTTGACAATTAACGTTGCAGTCTTTATATTTCTAGCACCTTCCTCAGTATCCGTGCAGTTCCTAGGAGTGCTGTCGTCTGTACAGTCTCAATCCTTCTCCTTATCCCGATCTCCTCCAGTTTCGCTCTCAGTATCTTTGAGACAGTTCCCAGTGCGCCCACTATGACCGGCACTATCTTGGCTTTTACGGTCCACATCTTCTTCGGTTCTCTCGCTAGGTCCTGGTATTTTTCCTGTTTTTCACTCTCCTTCCTCTTTACTCTATGGTCTGCAGGTACAACCACGTCTACTATTTGGCAGGTCTTCCTCTCCTTGTCTACAATTACCAAGTCCAGTTTTCTTGCCTGGATGAGGTGGTCAGTTCGAATGTCAAAGTCCCAGAGTAGTTTGTGGTTGTCATTCTCCTGGACTGCCTCTGGTTCGTGCAGATACCACTTTTCCGCATTGTTGAATCCCATTCGTTTACTTAGTTCCCAGTATATCATTGTTGCGACTCTATCATGTCTGTGCTTATACTCCTTCTGGGTGAGTTGACTACATTCATTAGTTATGTCTCATCTCTTTCATCGCATAGGCGGCAGTCGCTGTTTGTCTGTGTTCTGTCGATTTTTGTTTTTATGTATATTGCTTTTATCATAACAATGAGTGCATTTATTTTATTAATAGTTTCCCTAAGCTTACAACTGTTGTGATGTAGATTTATAAGTTTACCAATATTGTTTTCTGCACTGATATATATATATATATATATATATATATATATATATATATATATATATATATATATATATATATATATATATATATATATATATGTGTGTGTGTGTGTCTAAGTCACATGGATTTACCCAGGAAGCTCATCAAACATTTAAAGTTTTTCTTTGACTTTAAGATGAAAACCTGAGGCAGAAGAAAACTTCAGATGTACGATAAGCCCCAAGGGAAAAATACGTGACTTTTTTTAAAATATGCGATGAAAAGATCTTTTCATTTTCTAAAACGTCAATCAAATTTATTTCGCGATTTAACAAACCAATCAGATTTGTAGAACAGTCATTGATCACTATGTCTGACCTGTTACCAGGGCCTATTGAGATGGGATTGCAGCCGGTGTATTGCATCGATGGGAGTTGGGTTGAGGATCTGAACTTTTTAGGGGGGGGGGTTAGAGCAGAGTACCGAAACTTCTAAATCGATACTTATGTCTATCAATGAAATAGGTTGACTATCATTTACCAACGATTGGCTATAGTAATTTGCTAAAAGGGTTACGATAGATGAAGCAGGGATGGCTAACTGACCCGGGTGCATCTTTTGTGTCATCGTTGCCAATTTAAATTTAAAGTTTTTGTTCGTTTTTTTTCGAATTAGTGAGTTGAATGTTGACAATATTTTTTTTCATAATTCAAAGCCCAATGTTGACAATTGGGATGTTTGTTTCTAATTTTTTTTAATCTATGAGTGACCCCAGATTCGAAAACTCACATCTAAATTGGCAACCCTGGTATGTGAGGGGAGAGGGGCTAAAACAGCTTTGCATCACGTTATTCTCGGGGCTTGTGTCTGCAACAAGTCCTACATTTCGTTCCGTTCTCATAACACGTATACGTATGATTTTCTTTCAAAGAAAGATCCCTTGAATATAAACAACGATTCGAATTGATGACTGTTCTGTGATGCCTTTGAAATGATATCTTTTCTGTGATATTCAACTCAAATGCTACACAATATAAACAACACGGGAACCAACGTTACTTTATTGTTTAAATTTGAAATAGAAAGGCTTTTTGAGATTCTTGAAACGCCTATCAAATTGAATTAGAGCTTCAATAAACCTTGTTAGACTTGTTGAACAGTCATTGATTGAAATGTCTGGCTTCAGAGAAAATCCAATATTTCACTCTGTCCGTTTTTGTAAAACGTATAGATTTTTTGTTTATAGAATAGAAGATGTTATATATATAAATAATGATATGTGTTCATATCAGTTCAGGACAATTTAACTCATATGTGATACAAAATAGAGTAATCTTTTGTTTAACGTACATAAGCCGATGACAGTGCTTAATCGGCATACAATTCATACAAAGGCTCCAAAAAGTATATTTTTTCATTAAAAGGTATAGTTCAACAGAATATTCACCAGGAATTAACTTGAGAATAAAGTTAATAGTATGTCTATTGCTCTTCGATGAAACATCTGTTTGGCATATTGGATTCACTGGATCCGACGTTTCTTGAGGAATTCATAATGTTCAATCTGATAAATAACAAAAGACACGGTTTCAAATTCTTTATTGTATCGATATTTGATGAACATATTGTTTAATCATTCTTTTTAATTAAAAAAGTATGACTTTTGGAGCCTGTGTATGCTTGTTTAACGTCGCCATAGGTTTATGTACGTCAGACCAAAGTTTAAGCAATATAAGCAGTATAGAGAGCAATAATCTGGTGAACAAACCCTTCCCACGCTTTTCTCGTTCGAAAATATTCTGCCGAATATTGTCAGGGAATGGATCAAAATATTTACCAATATCATTTCATCAATATTGTACGGGATACAAGAACTCTCTTTATATACCAAACAACAAACATTAAACTAGTTAGCCCACTTTTGTTTCGGTCAGTAATGAAACACAAGCTTGGGTGAGGTGTATCGAGATCCTGTGATTCCCAGTCGCCAGAACCACCTTCTCTGAAATTGTAATCAAAACCAAGGCAGAGCTCACCCATACCATAGTCTGTGCCGTTGACCGTTCCTTCACTCTCAAGGAAACAGTTACATTTCTGACCAGTATCATCACATTAGCACTGTATAGAACTCAAGATCTTCCTTTATATTCCAGATTAAAAATGCCGAACAGTACACATGAAATGATATCCAAGTTCTTCTCTTAAGCGCAATGTGTATGTACATTTTAAGGAATTGATCCATAATACTGGATAGGTTTATTTTGAGTCACATGCGAGATTTGTAGACCAATGTGTAAGGTGTAACTTCAGAGCTGAAGTATCTTTTTGTTTATACTTTTAGTAGCGAGGCAAGGTTCTCAATGATAGCATAATTATTCATACATTTACAAGTTCACACTGGGTTTTTTTTTGTTTGTGGCGATAAAGCAAGTCTCCTGCAGCCTCCGTCACTATTCCAAATATCCTGCCAGACTATTGGAATCCTTTCACCTGAACAATGTCAATTACCCTCGAATATTCACATGTATCTCCAGTGTTTTGGGCATAGTTCTTGGTACAACAACTCTTATAAGAATAACCGTAGCCCTCATTTCTGAATCGTCAATTAAATCGGACACCAAAACTGTTAATATAGGTTTTTAAGTTGGTCTGGCTTGATAGATATGTATATATCACGCAACAAGGGCGCGCCAATGGAACTAGAGGGCAGAAAATTAAATCATTTATCATCAAATCTAGAAAAAATGATTTTTTTAATCCCCAAATAGGCTTTTGAATTGGCAAATAGTCCGTATTTATATATGTATTTTATCTATTAGGCTTTGCCTCGTCTGACACAAGGTTAAAAGTGGCTGGCGCCGAGGGAAGATTGGATTAACTTGAGTAGTACTAGACTGCAAGATTAGCGAGGTAAGTGCAGCTCTCCAGCGAATCGTCTCCTCAATCTCCGCCATTTTCTATGTAACTTGTTTTATGCACATCTTATTATCAAACCGTTCGCCTTCTTGTTCTATTTTGGGATTAAACAATGGTGTAAAGGTATCGTGTCATCCTACGCAAAGATATTGATGGGGAAATGGTGAAATCCAATCGTAAAGATGATAGCAAAAACAATGTGGATAAAAAGTATCAAATAACCAAGAATTCTCAACCATTTTTTAAAACTTTTGAATGACTCGGAGATAAAGCTGCCTCCAGGCATTAGTTCTGCAATACATTGAATACATTGGGAATGGGCGGTTTTTATTAGTTCGGGTGTTAATGCAGTGTGATTAAAGTATTGCTGTACAAATTGCTGTAAATAAGTATACGATCGAAAAACACATTGAGTTATAACACAGACTTTGAACAGTACGATTTCTAACAATACAGAAAATCTTGAAACAAATCAACTGCACTAATCAATGTATACCTGTTCTTTACAGCAGCAGTTGGCGAAGAAGAGTTATATACTGCCAAATGAAAGATAATCCATCACAAAAATACGTTGTAAGATAGAAGCTCTGACTCACACACAGAACCAAGTAACCATCAGTCAAAATAGAACAAAATGGATCCATAGGGCGTAATATTCAAATATTTACTCCTTATTATATCTGGAAAAAAGTTTTTTTTTACCTTTCTTCTGCACACCGAATAGATATTTAGTGGGCGGGTATTTTTATTTACAATGCATATCGATCTCTTTCCACGCTTGTTTTTTGTTTGTTTTTTTTTGAAAGTCCAGATTTTAGCAATCACTTCCCAACGAAAGGCGAGAAAAGTAACTTATCCACTGATCAGCTTGCCGATTGTTCAATTGATCACCTAAACACGGCATCCTACCAAAAGACGTTGGTCTGGTGACGGTTTCTTTTGAGTGGTCAGACCTGTTGTATATCTTATTCAGATCTCAGTCTTGGTCCAGATAATATTATCATTTTGCATATTCACCTCAAATAATTTATATCTATTGCTAAGGATCAAGTAGCAGCAGGTCTCTGCAAATTCCCAGTAAATCTACTTTGAAATATAATTGCTCTTGATGTTGCAAGTCTTTGAGAGTAACTTGGACACGGAGGATGACTCAGCCCGGCAGTACTTCTCAAAGAAGAAGGTATTCTCGATATATTTGACAGGCAACACGGTTTGATTGGTATATTTTAAGTTACCAAGTTATGAATGACTAAATGTTGCATTTGGTACCTCGCAGTTGTAGTAGATACCTGATTTCTGTAATTTGGAGGAGATCTATTTTCATTCCAAGGGTTTTGAGACTTTAGAAGCTGAAGAACATAAGTGATAAACCCCATAATGATTAGTGTATTTGGAAAAGTCGCAAATATACTTGCAGTGAGATAGGAGATTCGAGCAAGAGATAAGAATGTCCTGACCTCAGGAATGCTACAAGTCTATAAGTCTACAAGAATAATGAAGAAGATGATGGAGATTCTATGAAACCAGTATGTATTCCAGTGTGCTTAGCAGAAAAGCTTATGGAAGAAGGGAATCACCTGTATTTCATTGATTGCTGAGAATGGAATCACCTGCATTACGCTTGTTACTGAGAATGGGTTGATCAATGTATTTTACCCAATTGTTCCCCGTGTTCACAGATTTTTTTGAACAGTTGTCCTCATTTTGGTTGTTTTTATATTCACAACGTTTTGACACTGTGCCCCATCTTTCTTGGGGGGGGGGTATTTGTAAAACTTGAAATTATTATCGTTTCGTTTTGAAGAACATTGACTGGAAATTAGTGAATACAAGATCATTTATAGTTACCTAAAATGACATCATATCTCCTTGCATGGGAGCTCAAATAAGAACAAAATAAACACCTGAAGAAACCTGGAGAGTAAAATGAAATGACTGGATATTGAGTCAGTTATTATCATTATTTCCTGTTCGCTATAATATTTGAAGAAAAATTAACCTCCTTTTCGTAAGTATTATCCACCAGAAGAAAACAGTAGAATAGATCGGTGGAAATGTTGTGGTAGCAAGAAAAGCAACGACCATTAAAATAAGCTCAATAGTTCGAACAATTCTTTAAATCATAAATATATGTAGAATATATATGTAGAATATATATAGAATATATAAGGTAATTTTTCGAAACTCTCTGATTCGATGGCTTTGAGTCATGATTATAGCAATATGCCTCATTGTCTAAAACAGTTGGTTAGATTGAAGAGTGCTGGTGACCTAACAGTTAGCAGCAAGGGAAATGAAATTGGCGAACTAGGTTCAAAATCTGACTGAGACAATGCGCATCCCCTTAGCACTCAATCTCTTCGAGAAGACACGCCACAGGTAATAACAGATATGTAGTTAGCAGTGAGAAATACCAGAGAGCCAAGCAAATGAACTCCCAGGCAAAGACAGTGACTTGCCTAAAATGTACAAAACCACCAACAGGTGTGCTTTCTGTAAAGAATATTCGTCCATTGGCAAGCTGAATAATAACTGCTGGACTAAGTGGCACCTGAATAAGGAATATCTGAGATAAATACTAGAGGAATAAAAACAATATAGATTTGGACGTGGTTTTATGTCTAAAAAATCATGTATTAGATTATAAATACTAATGAACGTTTTACGGGCTGTAAACAGCTAACAGCATTTTGTATTTTCAGCAATATTTCTGCTGAGAGCCCAGGGTGTGAGCATCCACAGGAGTTGGGTGTCATGGTCAAAAAGGGGTGACCAGCGCTTTGCAGTTAGTTTCAAGGTCAAATCATGTTGGATACGTTAGTTTTCGTACGATCACCCAAGTTAGGCAACGTCGAGCCTGGTTAGTACCAAGATGGGTGACCACTTGGGAATATCAGGTGCCGTAAGCGTGTGGCATCACTTTGAGTGTTTGTCGCCTCTAAATAAATTTACAGGCAAGAAAACTGGATAGGTCAAGACAGGGCTGGCTGATGTCCTGGCCACCGTAAGGGGAAAAAATCAACTTCGCAGTTTCAAGTTGTTTAACTCCAGGAGAATTTTTATTGATGTTCTCTCCCTCAGACGGGTCTACGTATAAATCGTTGTCTGGTAAACAGAATGATAAACGATTGTGAATTTCTTTCTGAAAATTCCACAGCTACAACATGATAAATGATTCGTTGTAATTGGATATATAGGCAGATCAATAAATAATCGAAAGAAACAAAGTTATTTAAAAGGAAATTTTATAGAATAAAGGGTGTGAGATTTATTTGCTCCTGCGCGTGGGCTAATTTGATATAAGGTCGTTTTAACATGGGAGCTCATGTGCGGACGTGTGAACATGGATGAATATTGCGCAGCCCCCGCAAGCAGTGTGACGAAGGCGTCAGAAATGTCCTTCCAACCTTGCCTTCGTATTTTAATGATGATATTTGCCCCCGTGTTGTAATCTACAGGACTGGACATCGAATTCTATCATTCTATGAATTTATATGGATAAACATGTTTGTTAAAGAAACGCTGGAAACTATTGTTCCAACTTAATACTTAAAAAATCTGAAAGGTGTGGTACATTCATAGCCGGAGAAAATATTTTGATAACTGAATAATGATGCTAAGAATCTAAATAAATAAAGGATTTTGTAAAAAAAAATGCTGAAAATTATAGTATCGACCTAATAACTGAAAAGTGATATAAGGTCAAATAAACCATTGGAAAATACTTTGATAGCTCAATAGTAATGCTATGAATTTTTATATTTGGTCTGTGCAAAAGTACCAAGCAGAAAAAAATCTTCAACGGTATATTACAAAATTACAAAAAAGTGTTATGAACTTATGCACATTACTATATATTGATGTATTGTTTTTGCCTGTGAAACATTCCGTATTATGGATACAGTTTCAATTGCTGATATCGAAGATCAAAATATCGATTTTTTTTCAAACTATCAGTTCATCAAATAAAAATTGTTATCGTTCTTTTGTGATTGAATACAAAAAAAGGGCTGGAAGATGACATTGGGTCCTAAAATGCATTGGACATACTTTGATGGCTGAATAATGATGATATGAATTTATATGAACTGAATATTTTGTCGAAAATGCTAGAAACTTTTACATCAAAATAATACCTGCACGGAAAATACTGTTTTGTAGAAAAAAAATTTTTTTTAAATTACTCTATTTTGTTACACGTAAATTTATTAGTATATTATTATTTTATCATAAGTAATATTTTTCATATTTGATCATAAATTTTCTTCGAATCAAACTGATAAATTTTGGTTGACACTTCAGTGCAAAAGCAAGCGAAAGATCATAGAAGGCCAAGGAAATTACTTTCACTATTATCACCAGTAGCCTTTTAGCGTCCTTCGTGAACATAGACCTCCCTCAAAATTCACCAGACCTCTCTATCGAGGGCGTTGCAGAGCCAAGGCGTAGTGAACTTGCTGAATCCGCCATGCTATCTTATCTTTTGTTGACTGCAGTTCTGCATAAGATTTCAGGGGATCCACGCTGTGAGTTGTTATATCCTACTGTCGTCTAACGTTCTTGTAACATGAGCTTCCTTCAGATGTCTTTTGTGTTTTCTTATGGTTTCTATATCTCTTGACTCTGTTTGTTTTCTGAAATAACATGCTGTCTTGTGATCTCTCCGTGTGATGTCGAACATGAATGGCCGAATAATGATGCCGTGAAGTCACATTAATGAGAGATTCTGTCAAGAAAATTCTGAAATCTTTTGAACCAACCTAATACTTACGAGGGATTGTGAGGTCATATTGTAAGCCAGGAGTAATACTTTTTACGCCTCTTCCCATCGCCTATAATACCTTATATGTAATGGAGATAAAATGTCCTTTTTTTTTCCTTTTCTAACACTTCCATAATCGATTTTGTGGGGGAAATATATTCGATTCACATTCCCCATATTTTACAAACACTTCGTTGATCTCAGAGAACATGATGCGTGTACGATTTGACGTAGGCCCAAACGCCTACTCATTTACGTCTGGTCCTTTGCCAGCAAGTTGGAAAATTGATCGCACTACAGAACAGCGACAGCAGATACTTAGGTTGTAAGAAAGCCTTATTTTGTTGGTTAAAAAAATTGCGTGTTTTATCATTTTATCAGTATGGACGTGACATCATTTTTAAACTTGGTGATTCTAAAACCCTAAACTTTGCCCGATAACAGTTCAAAACTGTAAGAACAGCCTGGGTTTGCTTACGTTCTTGGTATACATGTTACTTATGCTTGGTAATAGTAGTAATTACGTTTTTCCTACTGGAGTATGGCGGCCGATCATGATCTTATTTAGAATATTTGTACAACACAATCTCTGAATCCCTGCGTCTTTCTAACGGACTGTACTAAGTTGAGTATATATCTATTGGACATTGTTAAAATAGAGTTTTTCTCCGCCATCAGAAAGTAAAGCATTCTTATAAAAACAAAACTTTTAGCCAAAAATGCACTGTAAACAAATATTTACCATAAATCTAAATGAGAAAAATGTTGAGCGGTCCATAACCTAAAAAGATTGATAGTGGTTTGTTTCGCTGATTTGCCAAAGGTTGAGGTGTTGGTAAATACAGAAGACTGGGGTTTAGAAGAATGGGGAAAAAGGTGCTTGCTGTTCCATGAGGGCTCGATGCAAAACAAATTTGGACGTTATTTTCACTATTCGATTTGATTGTACAGCAAGAAATGGAGGTAGAGTAAGTTTTCGGCTATAATTGTTCAATTGCTAAAGTCATTGTCTTTTATCCTACCGAAATTAGGGATTCGATCCCGAGATGAAACCGCTGATTTTAAAGGTAAGATTTTTTCCACGTGGAATATTTGCACAAGACCTTCCTATTCTCCTGTCCCTGTAACCGACTACGCTGAAATGAGTACACAGGGTGATTAAGAATTGACTTCCTATTAGAAATGAATCATCTACTCGAAGCCCTGACCTCACACCCCATAACTTCTTCCTATGGGGATGGGCGAAGGATGTGTACCGCACCAAATCATTACGTCAAGATTAACTCGACATGTTATGGCCAACATATCACTGTACTTCCTGCAAATGTCTATCGAAGCCCTACTGGGACGCTTACAGAAATTGATGCCCACTTTGAATTTCAACACAGCAGGCAATTTCTATTATTGTATGGTCCAAAATGAAGCTAGTTTGACTACAATCGACCAATAAGTAACGGTTTCAAAATGAAGTTTTTTGTCACCAACCCTACTTATCTATAATTAAAATACACTTAAGCATCACAAACTCGGATTTCAGAAACTCAGTAACATCAGAAACCCGGCTATTTTAAAGAAGCAAGTGATCATCAGGTATTTATTGATGAGTAAAATATTGTTCTCACCGAAACATAGTTTTCAGAAAAATGAACTTAACATGGAAACTATTGATTAAATGACACTAGGAGCCATCAAAAAAATTCCTTCTGATATTTTTTGTAAAAGCAAAAAAAGTTCATAATGGTTTGGAAATGGGAACAGATGAATTTTGTTTAGATTTCATGAAATTAAACAAGTGTTTTCTTAATATTAGGGTTCTCTCAAATTCCTGGCTATTCACATAACTTCGTGATGTTGATGACCCGACATTGTAGTACATCAAGTAGGTTTAGCCTTTGCTACGCAAAAAAAAACTCCGGATTTTCAGAAAATTGCGACATTCTCAATACTAAGGTTGACAAGTATGTGATGCTCAACTATACCAGATGATTATGTAACCTTTGCTATCTCAGGTAAGATTCATTAAACAGATACTTGTAATCTTTCATCAGCTCTACTGAGGCACATATTGACATAGCAAATGATGAAACATATACAATCAGTTGATGACAGAATAATGCATTTAGCGTGGGCAAATATAACATCAATAATTCAAAAAGCTGATCACTTAATACCTCTAAAGAGTTTTTGGACGATTGAACTCTTTCTTGTTATATTTTCAACATGAGGTATTGGCCGATCCATTCTACGTCTTTCTCCAGGTGTTCTATCCGAATGTAATGGTGGTAAGCAAAATATTGCGTATTGCTTTGGGATATTCTGTTCAACACCATCACATTCGGATAGTACATCTCGAGAAGGTCGTAGAATGGATTGACCGAAACATTGTGCTAAACAACAAGGAGTTCAATCAATTGGAAAAATCTTTGAAATTCAATGACCCTTTAAAAACTACAAACAGTACCTTCCATACTTATCCATGTTCGACTAGAAAACTTATGCAATAAATAATCCCCAGAAGCAGAAATAGACTGTATAAATGGTATATTTCACAGAAGAATTTGTAATTGCCCACTACTGACGAGTGTTGATCTTGATGCAAGAAGGTAGAGGACGTTCAGAGATTTATTGATTGATTAAAATCATCATAGTCACATCAATGCTTAAAAGTAGGATTTTATGGATTTTACAGTTTGATTTTGCAGTTTTAATGCTAAAACGTCCACAAGCTCTCAGTCTATACATTGTACATTGACAATCAGCAGAAACAACATTAGCACTGATCAGGATAAGCATTACCCATAAAACAAATGGGAACATAGTAAATGATTTTCCCAATGGCATGCATTGAACATTTTTTAAAGGATTTTTGATAGTCTTGATTCAATGGAAGCCTTACCGAGAGAATAGTCTGATATGTTTAATGTAAATATAACATTATGTATAAATGTATTGCTACTGATGTATATATATATATATATATATATATATATATATATATATATATATATATATATATATATATATAGATTAAATATAGATTACCGCATTTCTCTGTGTATAACACTATTCTAGTATAATATAATTGTGAGGTTGAAGTAAGTATGAAATTGTAGCTTCTTGGATACCACAGGTTTCACACATGGAAAGTCCACAAGAAAACACAGTATATCCAGAAGAAAACAGGAGCCCAAGACATCATAGGATCCATTGAAAACTCAAATGGCAATGGGCTTGCCATGTTGCAAGAATAACAGGTGAGCAATGGACATCACAACCCACAACATGGATCTCCAGGGACTACATACGCAACCAAGGCCAGCAGTGTACTAGATGGAGAGACAAAGTGGACAAATCAGAGATTGACGCCCACGATAGAGAAGTATGGCGAATTCTGGAGAAGGTATATGTCCAACAACGGACATTATAAGGCTGATGATGATGTATACCTCGGGTACTCGACTCGATAAACTAATGGTTTGCCACCAAAATCAAATATATTTCTTGGTGGGGGTGCGTTATCTCTGTCATCAATGGACTTAATTCTCGTAGCATATGATTTTTATTTCTGTGTATATTGGAGTGCCGACACTTCTCATTCCGTTCGAATTTGGGTTCAAAGTCTTCCGTCTCATACACGAACGAATATTGTATTTGTTTTAAAATAGCCCACGTTCATGTGGATTATATCTTCTGGGAAAAGCAATGTTGTATGCTGTGGATTTATTTGACGAATACAACATAGAAAAAGTATCACTATCGTTGATTTCAATACAGCAACATAAAGAAATAAATACAAAAATCATCATCCGTAAAAAATTGATGGCTTCGTGTCAGCGTGGAGAGCTTCCTTTCTCATCAACATTCTCCCGTCTTTTCCTTTGTTTTTCTTCTATACTTTGTTCCCAATTTGTTAAAAATAGGGACAAGATTAAATCACTCCATCTAATTAATTTCTTTTATCGGAACCCTGTCAAGTAGTCGTTTTACGCTATTTCAAGGGCGTATGCTGTTATTTATTAGACGCACTGATAAACAAACGAAGCAGTTGTTGCAATATGTTCACAATGTAACGGACGTTGAACTCATCCCCTTTCCCTTCTCATTACGCAATTCATCATCATGTCTGTCGTAGAGACATCCACTACAAATTAGAATTGTTTGAGATGCAAGTTATCCATGGCACAAGAAGAGTATTGACTGATTTTCGGCTATTTGCGGTTGATTAGTAGAAACATACAATAGCAGTGTAGAGTATTAGCATTTACCCCGCCCAACAACATTAGACAGATGGATGTATATGGTCACGCCTTTTCATTGTCCATCTGTCTCTCCACACGGTATCCAAATGAATTTCAATCAAATTTTCTAGAAGGATGAACGATGAGGTAGGGTTAAATTTTGAAGTGGATCCATGTACACTTACTTCCCTTGACATTAGCGTTTGCAGCGATTAACACCCTCTGAGATTTAGTTCAATCTTGTACTCTCAGCATGTTGTTTTGACCTGTTTTCTAGCTAGGATAATATAATATCTTAGCTAGTCGTCAGTCCAATGCCACTGACGAGATAACGCGTCTTAAGAAGTTGCCACTCCAGTGACCCAGGCGAGTAAACGTGACTGTTGCCAACTGAGATGTTTTATTTTTAATTTTTCGAATTTGAGAGTGACTTCCAGAATCAAAAAAAATGAAAAATCATATCTAAATTGGCAAATATAGTTCAGACCATTTTTGAACTAATAGACGCAGATGTAATGCTTCAAAGTGTTCCTCTCACAGTAGAAAAAGAATAAGAAAAATCGTGTATTGACAAGATAACAAGGAAATTATTTGCAAAATAAGATCGTAAAACAGATTTTGCTTACAAAAATATAGATGAAATGTCATCAGCGAGGCCTTAAAATAGTTATTTTCCTCTTTGTTAAAGGAATTTTAATTTGGTGGTTAACTGACTCGATGGCAGCAATAGTATCTTATCGTTATGGCTATGTAAAATTTTAACTCATTGAATAACTGAAATTTTATGCAGAAAGATATTTTGAGCGTCCATAAGATTTTCAGCCATAAAGTTGTCTGTAAATGGAAAATCAAACCATTTGAGCTATTATTTTGGTAACTTTTTGCATTAGTGTATACTGTCTGGTTTTAACTTACTCGGCACCAGAGATAATATCTAATCCTTACGGCCATGTTTTACTTAATCTAGCAAGATAACTAAAATTTGACACGGAATGATATCCTAAAGCAGATAATTTTCACAAAGGTCTAAATAAGATGCCATCGATCTAGACCAGTAGTCTCTGAGCTTTTACGTTGGGGGACCACATTGTATATTTCACACATTTTCGCAGTGAAGAAAAGAATCAGTTTTATAAAGGAATGAATGAAATACAAACAAATGAATAAGTATCATTTGAATCTTTTTTTGTAATCAGAATATGATTCAGAAATGTGAACCTTGACAATTACAAATAAACAATGTAGTTCTAATACTCATAAATGATATTTAATTAGTAAAAACATTAGTCAATGCTCAGACAAAATAATCAATTGCCTAAATGCGCACGTCAATCATCCGACCATGTAGCTTAGAAAATCAAGAGGGAATAATTTGTTTTATTTCAGCGTTCCAAGTTGCTGAGTGCAGGATAATATCTCATATCAGGCCGGGTGTGGCCTGCGAGCCGCAGTTTGGAGACCCCTAGTCTACGCTCTACAAACTGTTTACACTGTAAACTGAGATTTCTGTATTAATTTTCGATAACGAACTGTGATGCATATTAGCATAAGTAGTATTAGTATCAGCAGTGTGTGAGTTGTTGTAACACTGCAGTACAGATATTCCATCTCTGTGAGTTCGCATTACACCCTTCCTCCCTTTCTGTTTCAGACCGACAGCTGGCAAATTATATCGAGTAATATGACTGGGTTTTGTTATGAGTGCACAGATGACTTTCAACATGAAAATATGCCGCAATTTACACGTGATTCGGAGGTCGATGATCCACAAAATGATTTTAGCATTGATAGAAATTAGAAATAAAAAGTGTCTTATGATAAAGCTGAGTCCGTTGGGATAGTGCAATGGTTAGTCTTTCTCACACGCCAAAAGTCCTGGACTCAATCCCCATTACGAATGGAGAGAGTAAAAAACTCTTTATTAGGGACAAAGTTTCCCTGTGCAACCAGCAGCTAATTGAGTACACTCAAAGCAGTGTGATTAGAGTAGGGATATCTTTAGGTGGCCAAGGAGATGATCATAAAAAATTGTAGGCATGAGGTACTGGTTTCGACTTGACTCGCAAGGATCACTGAGCTGATGCATGCAGAAGGGACCCGTCATTGTACTCCATTGTAAGTCCCTCTTTAAAGAGACAGACGCCTTACTTACCTTACCTTTAATAAAACCGTCTTTTCCTTGCTAGGCGTTTTGCGTGTGTGCGTACTACTGACAAGCATTTACCATGCTTGGGTGTAGTATACATGCCCAGTCCTGAGAGAGTCAGTTCCCCGGGGTAGTATCTCCCCATTGCATTGAAAGTGAAAAAACTTGAATCGCCCTAACGCTTTCGTGAGTCTACTAACCGGGATGAGGCAGAGAGAGGGTCACTTTTGCTGCAGTGTTTTAAAAAAAATCTGTTATCCTTAAAATACTAGTTTGCAAAATATATACATAGAGAGTAAATTTCTGATTAAATATGATAAATATTACTTTGAAATAAACTGATTCATTTATATGTAAGAAATCCATTTTTTAAAGTTTTACTACTTAACACTATTTGAAAAGCAGTACAATTCATCTCTTAACACAAGCTATAGTAAACAAACCTTCATCTGTTAATAGAAAACATCAATGTTCCAAAACGTAAATAATATATGTACACTTCGAAAAGGGACTAACAACTGAATGCCTATGACCAAACTGTCGATAATTCAACTCTTAGCGATATATACGCATAAATTCGTTTCTTGAAGATCATTTCCACATCACAAAGATTCGTCATCGTATTTACATTTCCAAAGTTGCTTCTCCCAATAGTTCCCAAATTGGGATTTGAGTTTGAACTACACCAAGGATTTTTAGTTTTTAATGATATTTCTTACTTCAAAGCCTTCTACAGAAATCGACGTTTTCCGACTAGTCAAGCTCGTTGGTTATCTGGTGACTCCAATGGATCAAATCTACTTGTTATTAAATGTCTTTTGGTCAATCTTGTAATATTGAACGTCAGTAAAACGTCTTTATCAGAAACAAATAAACCTATTTAACTATTCTGAAATATCCGTCCTCTGATATGGAAAGGTCATAATCGGTGTTGCCAATATAGCGTTTTTGCACCAAATTTAGCGCGTTTCTTTTGGGGGGGGGTAAAAAAGCAGTAAATTAGCGCAGGCGTTCATAAACATTCCGGGCATTTCTATTTCATTTCAAGCATCTTTTTTACAGGCCAATTTTTGACGTTTTTAGCTTTTTTTTTCTTGAATCAGCTCTTTTCGGTAGTCAAATAGCCCAAAATATTCTCAGAGTTGGCGATACTGATTAGAACGCTGTGGACAATGTCATCATCGCAGTTGTCATTATCATCTCGGCTGTTGACGTTTATTGCTGTCAACTGTCAGAATATTCATGATGCACTGTTTCCACTGGACCCTGATCATTCAGGGATGGAAGCCCAGTAGATGGGGTCTTTTCTTTTGAATGCCAACCACGCAAAACTCTGCCAATGAAAAGAATCCGCCCACTTGGCTGACAACTACGATCATTATCTGTCAGTCAAGACAGGTCAGAACAAATGACATCAAATTCTTCATGACTTTTCCTTATCAGCCAATCAGAAACCCTCGAAAAAAAGGGTCAACATCAGCATAGTGAAAAGCAACATAGGTTTCTTCAGCAATAAAATTGGACAAGGGAGCCTAAGGGCTGAAAATTTAAACATTTATGCCCCATTATATCTAGAAAAAACGATTTTCAATGTAAGTTTTTCACTCAATTGGTCCTTGAGTTTGTGTCCAGTAGCATTGACATATTTTCCAAGTCCCAACCTAAAAAAAGGTATGTATGTGTCAATGATCACCACCAAACAAAAGGCGAGAGGATTGATCTATTCATTGATCACCACTTTTCCTGATTTTTTCTCATTAATCACCCCCAACAGATGCTGCTAAAAATCATTGTTTACATGTTGGTTTCCATTGAGCAACTAACCTGTCCTGTTCAATATGTATATTCTCAACATTTGCTTGACGAAGTGTATATCATCTCAAAACCAGATGAACCCATTAGTTAATGCAGTTCTAAGAAAATGTTTCATTGAGATTGATGGCGACTCAATTCCAAATGTGAGAAAGAGCTTTTATTTTGCGATGAATTACTCTATAGCTTTTATCTTGCAATGTGTTACACTTGCCACTTCCTGTAGTTAATGTGTTAAAGAAGCAAGGATTCAATCCATTTGAAATGGTCTGCAAGATTAGCACCCTCAGCATTACTTGGCAGGAGGTATTCACCAGGCTGAGCTTAGTCCTGAGATTTACCAAGTTCGGCTTCATATGACACAAACAAGGTTGCTAATTTATATATTTTTTCAATTTCTCGAATATGAAAGCAACCCCAAACTTAAAAATTCAAGATACATCTTTGAAATCGGCAACACAGAACTGGCAATTTTTTAAAATAAAAGATAAGAGTTGAGTTCTTGGTAGAATTTTGAGGCACGTTCGACAATTTTGTCTTTGTCGGTATGTCTCCGTTTTCTTCGAGTATGCTAGTTATTTGTTTCTGTCCTTTACTGAGAGCTTTTTTTATTGCTTTAAAGCCCTTGACGTTTTTTGAGATTGGTTCCAGTCATTGCTATCGTATACCTTCTTTTGTCTTCTATTAGTTTCTTTTTGATTGCTTTGTTTAGTTCGATCTCCTCTATTTTCCCCGATGTTGTTGTAGAAGGTTTGAGGTTTCTGCGCTTTTTAATGAGTTTCCTGGTTTCGTCTGTGATTTTACTAATGGTGTGTGTGCTTCTAGATTTAAACATAGTGACAGCTTCAATTAGAGAAGTTGTTATTTTGCTGCGGAGTTCGTTGATATTGGTGTCGTTTTCAGCGGTAAGGATTTTATTTCTGTTTTTCAATTCTATCTTGAAAGATTCGGTGAGTTCCTTTGGTACGTTCAGTTGTTGCTGTTTGGTGTGGAACAATTTTCTACGTTCTTTATTGGTGTTCAACTGCATCTTGCATCTTACCATTATATGGTCACTTCCTACGTTTACTTTCAGAATTTGAATATCTTTGATTGTGCAGCTTCTGTCCGTTAGGGTGTAGTCTATTTCGTTTTTGGTTTCATAGTTGGGGTTCTTCTAAGTCCATTTTCTTTTGGGTTTCTTTTCGAAGAATGTATTCATAATTTTGAAGTTGTTTGCGGTTGCAGAGTTTACAAGTTCTTCACTTCTATTGTTCCGTCTTTTTTCACTGTTGAAAAATTTTGATTTTTCTTTTGAACTTGCTAAAGAGCGCTACACTCGAACCCAGATTGAAATAGCAAGGATTTATAGTTAGGGCTGACCTGTCTTTGAATCTAATCGTTTATTTTTATGGCCAGTCTAGGGGGGGTATGTTAAAGGTGTCTTTCCTTTTCGTTTTTTTTTTTTCTCTTTATTTTATTTATTTTGTGGGGGTCTATCATTGTTTGGGGTGTTTATTGAAATATTTTGGAGCCCTACTTTTGTATAAACTTTTGATAGAAATTAGAAGAGGTCAAACATTAGGGTACGGGGGAGTTGACATTTCAATCAAGCAACACATTTCAAAAAGAGCTTGATTAGTGAAATAGATAAGAAAAATAATACAAAAAAATATTTTACTTATCTAGTCTTGATCTCTTGCTATAGTGAGGCCTGAAGGTTTCTTTTAACAGTTGAAAAAATATAGTAACCGACATTAGCTTGCTGATAACCTCTCCATGATTGGTGGCCCATTCAGCCGTAAATAAAACAAGCATTTGATTAATTCAGTCGGTACGAGGGAATCAATAAATTGCATGCTGATGCAGGGCCAAACTTCACCCCATCTCTATTCCAACTGAAGATGATTACTGAAACTTTTGTACTGTATATGTTACCCGAATCGGCGTGATCACCTATTTTCGGCGAAATTCACTTATTTTTTATTTCACTTTGATTACATAAACTTTTTATGTAAAAAAATAATTTTCTTTATTCTTGTTTTGTTTAGACAAATTTTTGCTCAATATAAAACTGCGTATTCATCTGAGTTTTCTAAAAAAAAAGTTTATTAATTTTTTGTAAAAAGAAGTTTGATAAAACTTTGATTGCATAAACATTTGATTGCAACCAATAGCTTATATCTTTGTTTTGATAAAATAGTGTTTGATCTTATTAAAACTACGTTTTGTTTATTTTTCGTGAGAAAAGTTAACACTTATCCAATTGGTCAATTTCGCCGATTCAGCGTTACATATGTATGTATGTATGTATGTATGTATATATGTATTATTATCATTATTATTATTATTATTATCATTATTGTTATTATTATTGATATCATGATTATCATTATTATCATCATCATCATCATCATTATCATTATTATATGTGCGTGTGCGTGTGCATATGTGTGATAACTGGAGAATCATTCGAAAAATATTTGTTTTCTAGTGTAAATATATTCATTTATTAGAACGAAATAAGCCCTTCTGTATTTGGTCATACATTTTTGAAATATATGTAAGTCTTGCCAGTTTGGCTCAGTCATCACTTAGCTGTGATTTCAAATCACGGTAGCAAAATGATTATCTTATATATTGGTTTAGTTCAAGATTGCGATAATGACGGATAACGAACAGTTTAATCCCTTAAATTAGATGAGGATGTTCTATGTTTTTCTTGTTAAGGCAGGAAAACATTGTCAACCTCAGCCCCCAACTTCGACTGGAGTTCAACTTCAATTCATTTTTTACCAGTATTTCTTCCAACTGTAACACTTCGAAATATCTCTGAATTTTTGAGATGAGGTATTATTATTATTTCAATTGATATTCGGACCATCCTCATCTTGGTTGTTTTTCATACAACGTTCCGGCCGTTGCACTCTAGAGCCTTCATCAGGTGTGGGGGAGTAACGAACCGAACCCTTTATTTATCCGACAGGGGTATATTGACCGTACTCCCCTCTTAGCATTAGTAGTATTGTTATATTGTCTCACACTGGGATTGAACCTAGAACCATTAGATTACTTTGTAGTAATTTGTCTAATGCTGTAACCACTGCACTATTAGTCCATAGAGTAGAGTTAATTTCACAAGGACTTAAGACGATGAGGTGCAGTCGGTTGAAATCGACTAAAAATATCCTGAATATTTGGAAAGGTAGAGTAAAATTACATAAATAAATTCGAAATGAATTGTTATTGTCTGGAGGTCAATGACCTGAGAGCCAGACATAGAATAGGGCTTGAATTGCAATTCTCCCCAGGGAGCCAGATCATTATGCCCCAGACAAAGAGTAAGCAAAGGAGGGCTTCAGTTATCTGATCCTCTGGGATGAAATTTCACAATAACTCAGACCTTCTATTGTTAACTATGCACACCCACCCTGAGGTCAGACCGTTGATATTTGTAGTCAAAACGGGATGCTTCTAACCAGCCGATGGGAACAAAGATTTAATTTATCTGTTGGACCAAAATGTATCGCCCCAGGGACCGATAGAATCTGTGAGAAACTTCCTTTGATTGGTCAATGGAACTGGTTCCTCCCTTCGAATGTGGAGGATGTGTATGTAAGAGGCATTTGATTTGTCGGGTGTGTGACGTAGGCAGGTAATCACGTCTCCGTGGTAACGGCGAGAGGAAGTTAATCTCAGAGTTGTAATTGAATTAAGCTTCCTGGAGATAATTTAAATTTGAAACCCTATAGTCATCATTACTCGAGATATAAGCCGAAAGGATCACATGAATATGCGAGATTTTGCCGGCTAGAACAGTTGCTGGGCTCTGCAGCTAGACGGCAAGTGGGACTGAGGAAGGTGGTTGTGGCTGGGGAGAAGACAGAAAGGAGACCTAACTTTTCCCCACGGGACGCACTTGAGCCGCGACGCCGAGACCAACGAGATGACCCCCAAATGCATCTAAACCAGGGATTTCAACCGTTCTGGTGTAACCGCCCACTTTAACAGGGAAATTTTTTTCCGCTGCTTATCTGTATAGGAAATATTAAAAGGTTTTTATCTTGAAAAAAAAAACAATAATAAAAAGGAACCATTTTTCACTGTATTTTATTAATGAAAGTAATGCAAAGTGGAAATGTCAAATGTCTGGAACACATATACCGTTTTTAGATATCATCAACACAATCCCTGTGCCTGGTGAGACACAGCTACTGCAGACGCATTGGGTTTAGATGAAGAGCGATATCACACTGCTACTTGGTAAATCAATAATAGAAAATGTTGCTATTGACTCACTTTTTATTGTCAATTATAGACTATAGTAAAATTCTATACCACCCACCTTATTTTAAAACACTAACCATTTTCTGTACAGTTGCTCCCCGCCCATCCAAGAGTAGAAATTACCCACCGTTGGGCGATAACATCCAGGTTGAGAAACTCTGATCTAACATCCATACTGTCTCACGAGGAAAACGTTCAAAGACTGCAATTCGATAAGTTGCCTTGTTATTCAAGAGAAGGGTTGATGTTGATAGTATCTGCAGTCTTTTTCCCTTTCCAACTTCACTTTTAAACTGTCCACCTGTGTCACACGCTTCAAACCAACAAAAAAAATCTTCTTCGGATCTAAAAATACACGGCGTTGACAGAGATGGTATCTAATTCAAAGTAGCCCACTGGCAACAAGGCACAGTGTTATACATCTTTATCAAAGATTAATTAAAAATCATTTTAATCCAAAATTGATAATGATTTGCAACGCTTCATTCGATAAAGAATGAAATCAAAATATTATTACTAGTAATGAACGTAAAAGAAAATAACAATATAGCACTGAGCGACCGGGGGATGAAAGATAAAGTCTATGTGGTTACATTCTTTTACTGTCAGCCGTAGGGCTTTTGTAACTCGGGTGGCTAAAGAGTAAATATGGATAACCAGGCTTCCCAAGGCAAAAGATGTATGCGTCCAAGACTCACTGAGAGTTTTTACCTTATTTCTGATATGTGCCATTTAGTAACGATCTTATATCTACGGTCTGTGAAGCTGCGATGAAAGGTAACTAAAACAGTCAGATGAAAGAAAATACTAGTCAAAAATTTAAATGGTTGACAAAGCTTAATCTATACAAAACAAAATCAAATGAAATTACTAAATACTTGCTATATCTATGTTTAGCTTAGAAGGACTCAATACTAATATGTAGGAAGATTGTGATGCCACAACCATTCAAATGGGAAGCTATTATATCTTGATAACAATCCGGATTGCAGCAGCGTGAAACTCAGCTCCTACTTCTATTCAAACTGACGATGATTACTGAAAAGTTTGATCTTGATACGTCATAAATAAATCTGCACATGCCAGTTTGGCTCAGTCGGGAGACAGGTGTCTAGCGATCATTTGGCCGTAATTTCAAACCACGGTCGGGAAATATTATGTTCATATATTCGGTTGGCTTAACGTGACAAGATGGATTGCGCCCCTGAATTAGGTGAGGGTTGTTCTTGTTATAGGGAAAAATAAGCCAACTTCAATGTAGGCTACAGTTTGATAGAATGAAATCATATTAAAATTTAAAATCCACAATCAGGCATTGAGCAAATGTTTTTATCCAGTTTGCACTTTTCAATTTGGAAAACTAGAAAGCACTAATCTCTACCAACACGATACAATAATTAAAACTGAATGGAAATCAAAGGGAGAAAATCACAAGGGAGAAAACTTTATATGTACAGATATTGAGTCATCTCATCTAAAACCTGGCACTAGGCTTTTTACTAATCAATCGTTTTTAACCATTTTTGGAACAGGTTAATAAAAATTTCTCTGAATCGAAAAAAAATTATAGAATTGGACGCAAACCTATCCACTTTTTGCATGACACATGTCTTACACTTTAACAAAATATCATTGAAGTTCTTTTTGGAAAAATTTTGCGTACAGACAGACAGACAGACAGACAAACAGACATGAGTGAATACATATACCAGTTCAAACTACGCTAACAGAGGTAAATGAAAAAAAAACGATAATTTTAAATAAACAAAATAAGAATAAACAGGTCTGGTTAGTCATTCAATTGGAATTGTCACGTGACCAACGTCTTCTAGCTATGTTGGGATGATCAATTACAAAATTAGAAAAAGGGGTAATCAATGAATTTGATACATAAATGCTTCATTTTGTCAGGTGATAGCCATCCTACCTAGTTACCTTTCTTCTTTCCACCACGCCCATTTGCTCTAACACGGCTCTTAAGGCACACTGCTAACCTGCAAGGTCCGAGGCCACATGACAGACTGACTGCTCACAGCATACATACGTGCATTCATACATTCATAGCCTGTCAGGCCAACTTAAAAACTGAAAAAAATGTATATTGACAGGTTAGGTACTGGTTCAAACTGACGGTTCCTGATAAAATGATCGTTCAAATATTCTAATCGTATACACTTTCATGAAAAACCTAGTGCAAACAGAACCATTCAAAACAAAGCCACTTTTCCCTTCAACATCTTGTGAAAATGCACAGAGTAAGGCGGTATTTGAAGTGCGAATGCTTATGCTTCGCAGACAGCTAGAAGAAATATTTTCCCTTCGTTGTTTCCCGGATGTAAAAAATGGGACATAAAAGCAATCGATCAGCAACGATTTGTTTTTTTCACTTCAAGGAGAATCAATCCCCGGGAAAAATGGCAGACATCTCTATTCCGCTGTCAGAAACTCTCAACTAAAACTGTCAACATAATCATAGTCATCATTAACATAGGTTTCTTCAGTTTTCAAGTTGGTCTGGCTGGCTGCCTATGGTATGTATGTATGCATGTATGCATATTTCACGCGTACCGGCTGCACCAATAGAGCTAAATGGCTCAAACTTTTAAAATTTACTACGTATCATATCCAGGAAAAAATTTTGTTGTTCTTCATCCCATCCTCGTGAAATGCATTTTTAGTGATGAGTTCAATTTTCAATGTAAGTTTATGCCAAATTGGTCCCTACGTTTTTGTCCGGCAGCATTCACATTTTCTGATTTATTCAAAAAAGCTGGTAAAGTCATTTGTAGCAAAGGAAGGTAGTCACCTCATTTAACTTATGCTTCTAACAAAGAAAGACCCCAGAAGATGGGAACAACACAATCATAATGCTTTGATATATGATATGAAAAAGAGAACCCACGCATCTGCAAACTTTTCACCAAAACACTGAATGAAAATCAACCACAGGAACAAGCTAGCTTCAGAAGAAGCTACTCAAACATTGACCATCTCCATTTGGTAAATCAACTAAAATCGAAAGCAGAATATAAAATGCTACCCCCTATAGCATTTGTTAACTTCAAGAAGGTCTACGACGCAGTGGAAACCCCCAATGTTACCGATGTTATCATTCAACAAGGCATAGACCATGTACATGTAAGAGTATTGCAACATATTCATCGACACAGCAGTTTTTTCAGTGGTCATCACCCAACATTAGGCGAAAGAAATAATTTGTTTATTGATCACTCCTTTTGCCATTTTTTTATTTGTCACCTCGTCACATGCTGCCAAAAACGTTGCTCAAGTGACAGTTTTCTATTGAGTAACCAGACCTGTTGTTTTCTGTAGTTCTAAGATAAGGTGTTTTTTATTGTTCCTTATATCATTTCAACTATTCTCTCCATCTTTCTTGTTAGTTGTTGTCATTGAAAGAATGCTTGCTCTGATTTATCCTAGATTCTGTATCTTCTGGACACTGAGCGTAACTTGGTCAGGCACACGGCTACTACAGTGGGATATCCGTGAGGGTTGAATCCAAACTCACTACTCAAACAAATTGATCCGTGAGACGAACTTGTAATCCATCACTCTTTGGTATAGTTATTAGGCTTCAAAAAAGTATGCCAGATCAAGCTCAAAAATGTACATGAATCTTATCAAATAGTAAAATGTACATGTTTATTTCTCCAGTAGTTTCTAAGATACAGGGCAATTCTGTGACCAGTACATTTAGATAAGAGCGAGCTCGCCTATGCTCTACAGGTTATATTTATATCAGCTAACCCTAGATGAATCCATGTGCAAAATCTGGTGCTTGTATCACAAAGCGAACGATTCTTCTCAAACTTGCAGTTAGCTACCCCATTAGTTTGGTATGTTACTCTGTACTTTATAGTTGGGTGTCAATGTTATTTCTGATCTTTCTTATGTAAGGATGTGTGCCAACGGGACGTTGTTCCAACTAATATAGTGCATTTATTTCATATGTATGTAACTATTGGATGCTGTTCCCGTTTATGGAATTATCCGAACGTGTATAAACCAAATGTAAAAGCTGGGAAGGAATCGTTCAAGTATTAAAGGATTATTGAGTATATTGCAAAAATGTCACTTGGCTTTGCAGAATCCTGGAAAGGTCGCACGAATCACAGTTGTCAATACTGACGATACGAACTTGTAAAGCAAACAAACAGCGCAACCAATGGTTGGTATACTGAATGGGTATCAAAGGTTCGATTTGAATTTCGTTAGCCACTTTGTTTCGATAAGTCAATTCTCACAGCGACAGGACGTAAACCTAAGCTCCCAAGGGGTATAATAGTTCATGGCTTACTTGAAGCTTATTCGTTATTTCCGATCAACGTCGTTCACTCACTGTCTAAGAGAAACCGGTCTGGGTAGAAGTTGCGATTTTTAAAAAAGGTTATTTATCACTATTTTACATCTTGTTACTATTAAGTTTTGTTACAACAGTCCAGATTGTTACATTCTTCATTTTCATTATTATTTTAGTGCTATCATTACTTCATCTTGTTATAGTTGCTTTTTATTGCAACACACTTCATCGAAGCATTAGTTATAATTAATACTGTTTTATTAATAGTTTGCTCCATCTTAGTATTGTAGCCTATTATCACAATACACCTGGACGATACGCTCTTTATTTTGTTAAACTCAAGTTTATGAAATAAGAACAACAACTAGGACAATCCTCACCAGATTTAGAGAAGTAAGCTTTCCATTTTTTGTCTCCCCCGTAATGTTGAACCGAACCGACATATAATATTGACATTTCCCTACAATGATTAGAATCCCTGACCATGTGATTGGAAGGTGGCTTTTTTGTCAACTGAGCCAAATGTCACAGATTTTGGTGGGGTTGAAGACACTTTTGTGGAGATTGAAATAGACACCCTCTTTGTAAAATTCCCATGATATTAAATTGTAA
Organism: Thysanoteuthis rhombus; assembly: GCA_963457665.1. Taxonomy (NCBI): domain Eukaryota; kingdom Metazoa; phylum Mollusca; class Cephalopoda; order Oegopsida; family Thysanoteuthidae; genus Thysanoteuthis; species Thysanoteuthis major. The sequence continues at coordinate 3,825,712 of OY735233.1, forward strand.
CAAACACAGTCTTTATGAAAAGAAATGTGATTTTTTTTTGTTCATTTTTCTTCTCACGTAGATAATTTGAAAGATTGCTGGATTATCACGTTTTCTGGAGAGCGTTGGATGACAACAATATGTAATTGCTTTTCATGCTCAGTGAGTAGAATGGAGGAGTAGGGTGGGACGTAGGGTGGGACATGGAAGTCAATGAATCTCTCTGTAGGTGAGAAATAGTATCCGAACTACTATTCGGGACCTCCCCAAGAATTCTGTCCGCTGGCTGGGTAATTCAGCATTTAACAGAAGGGGCGGGCTCTTCTCAGTGGATTACCACTAGAATAGATAAAACTGTGTCCTCTTTGAATTATTTGCCCCTGGTAAAGATACTCTCTCTTTGACTCGATTGTTTTTAGATGACTCCTTTCTGGATGCTTCTGCTAAATTGCTTTTTAAATATCGGCTCTGAAAGAGTTTTGCTTGCAACGTTAATTGACCTTTTTAGATATCTTTCTCCAGACAGTATTCGTTTGCCTAAATCAAAGATTGGAAAGTTTTATTCCATCATGGTCAATTACTCAGGGGGCAATTAAAGATTATCATCTTTCCTCACTCATTTTACAGAAGTCAATATTTGTGGACACCAGTTTCCACGCACGCACACACACACATGTCTTAACATTAACACACACACATGCATAATCACACGTTTGCATTACAGTTCACACATCGTTAGTGCAGTCAAAATGCAGATGCACCTGTATTTCGGTACATTATTACATTATCTCATTACAGACTTAGGAAAAGGCGAAACGAACAAGAGATCTGAATAATCACAATTTTCCCATTTCATTCATAGAAAAAGAAAAAGCTTACAACTTATTTGATTTCGGTTCACAAAATACTTTTTTTAAACTAGCATTTCAAAAAAAATTATGAATCACCGCCACTCGTGCAAGTTTCTTTCTGTCTTGTAAATTAAGCTGTGATGATTGTGGAATTGAGTTACCTTAACCGATAATAATATCAGTATCGTTTGAACCATAAGTTCATGATTTACATTTCAAAAAGAAAATCATGTTTGATTAGCCACTCAAAAGAAACTGTCATGTAACGTCTTTTTGCAGCATGTCGTGTTGGGGGTGGTCAATTAAAAAAATGATAAAAGGTGTGAATGAGTCACTTTTCTCGCTTTTTGTTGGGCAGTGATCACTAAAAAATGTAAAAATCAACAAAAAAAAGCGTGAATGTGACCGCGCATGAACTAAGGAACCAATCTAGCATAGAATTTCATTGCAAATTGAAACTTCAACTAAAAAGCCATTTAGGGGCTAACTTGCAAAGAAAACAAAAGGAAAGTTTTGTAGACATAATAAATGTATGAATCCAAGCTACCTCCATGGGTACAGCTTGAACTCCTGATGCATACATAGATAGCCAGCAATCTAGACTAACTTGAAAACTGAAAAAAGCTATGTTGACAGTTTTGGTTGACAGTTTCTAAAAGTATCGTATGCATATGTTCCTTAAGTGCATATCCTTCTGATTCTTCTCAAGATATACCAGAACCGATTGCATGAAAATCCTAAGTATGCTTTGAGCATTAGTAGAATTTCTGGGCAGAAGAGATTACTTTTGCATTAAAAACCACGATGTCTTCAAATCTTCGAATCGACAGTGATCACAACCTATATTTGATTTCAAAGAAAAGAACATTACTTATTCTACCATCTGCTTTCCAGCAACTCTTTCGAGGTGGTTTTCTACAGAGGGTATACAGTGATATTTAAATGTGTAAAAACTAAGGGACTAATACTCTTACATTGTGTATGGAACAAATCACTAAAGACCCATTTTTCAAAACACGAAAAACTGGTCTGTACGCATGGTCTATACATAGCCAGTCAGGCAATTTGCAAATTGAAAACTAACAAAACCAATGTTGACTGTTTTGATGATAGTTTTGGAATATATAAAATGAAATATATAACGTTTTGATTTTTATAATTGTAAAGGAATGATATTTTCAATAAAATAAAATAAGTAATATTTCATTCCTTAAATTCATCATAAATTTGATGATACAATTTAATAAAAATTACTCTACTTGGCTAAACCAAATATTGACCCAGATTTCTCCTAGTCAAATATTGAATTATTTTTTTTATTTGTTTTTTTTACGAACAATTCTGTGGCGTAACGAAGAAATGAACGTCCGTCTTCTCAGCCTTTGCCAAATATCTACTTTCGTTTTTGATGAATAGAGAATTCCATACTAAAAAAATGCTGGAAAATACTCCATATAAAGTGCAACCGCTTGCCATACAAAAAGAGCCCATTTGATCCTTCAAGTACGCTGTAGAATTTGTCGACTTTAAGAGTGTATTCGTCTTTCAAGAGGCTAAGTCCATCGATGTTATCATACAGCAAAGTGTAAACCCTGAATATGTCAGAAACTTATAATGTATTTATTGACTCAGTCATTCATTCATTAGGTTACGTGATGACTGCGCCCTTTCATCTCAAAAAGGTGGTGAGACAATGTGATACCATCTAACCCAAACTCTTCACAGGTTCCTCAAGGAAGGAATCAGAATAGACGATGAACTTCAGATTTGCTGATGACATCATCCCTTTTGCAAGAAAAAAACTTCTTGATCTCCAGGTAATGCTAGATAAATCGAACGAAGATAACAAGAAAGATAGTTTTCACATGAACGTCAGTAAAACAAATGTCATATACAACAAATATGTTGAAAACGCAGACCTTAAAAAAATAGACCACTACATCTACCTAAGACAATGAATGTCTGTGGCGCCCACGAATGAAAGATACATCAACTGAAGAATCACTCTAGGATGGCAAGCTTTCAGGAAAGCAAGCCCAACCTATAGGAACAAGAAAATCCCATTAGTTTCAAAAAAGAAGATTCTACAGCTAATGCATCTTCTCGATAGTCACCTATGGAGCTGGAACCGATAATCTAATTTGAAGACTGACCCTCACACCGAGAACCATGCACCGTGCACATGAGAGAATTATGCTCAACCTCACATGAAGATATCATAAGACAGCACAGTATTTGGAGAAAAAATGAGATATAATGAAATCCATTAGAAAGCTTAAATGGCAATGGGCTGGTCATATTGCAAGAATGTAAGATAAGCCCTAAAAGTCATGACTCACAACGTGTATCCCCACAAATCATATGCAGAACTGCGGCCGGTGGAATATAAGATAGCGTGATGTCCTAGACAAATTCAGAAAGCATTGGCTCTGCGACGCCCATGGAAGATAAATGGCAGTGACGGAAGCTAAAAGGCTGCTGCTGCTGCTGTTGATGATGAATGAAGAATATATACACCCTGAGTAACAAGATAAAGTCTATCAATGATAAGATAGAATATAACTAGCAATAATGATCATAGATTAGGATGGATAGATAGATAAAAGGTCTGGTTATTTACACAAGAGAGATATAATAAATATCTTTTGGCAACAAGCTATGCCGGGTGATCAATTACAAAAAATTGAAAACGAATGAATTACTTCTTATGTTTTTTGTTGGACAGATATTTCAAAAAAACAAGCACGAATCAAGCTAGACACAACTTGAGAGATCAATTTAGCATAAACGTCCATTGTAAATTAACCCAATGAATATTTTTTTAAATTTGGGCGAAGGTTCTTTTGAAAGAAAAGGTTCTTTCTAGACGAAATAAGGCGTGAATTCTTAAAAATTACAGCGTCCTTGCTCTATTGATGCGATAGGTAGACAGACCCACTAAAAAACTGACAAAACATATGTTAATGTTGACAGGTTTTTTGACAGTTTCTAATAGATAGAAAAATAGATAAATATGGAAACACTGCAGAATCTTCTCAATGTTAGTAAAGCGTTACTGTGTTAGTCGCCAGCGTCTATAAATATCAGCAATGGCCCAAAAGAAATAATTCATTCATTAGAAAAATAAATATGGACCATATTTAATCCGACCAGCAAACCCCGTTCACATGTCTATTAAAAGATATAAATCTCATTATTTTACGACTGTTCGTGATCACAACGAAGCAGTAGGTGATGACTTCAGTAACCTCAATAATTTTGGCGAAACGTAGATTTACTATTTCCTCTATGTTATCTAATTATCCCTGGTCCAGACCACTTGAAGAAAAACCCCAAAGCCTAGTTGGAGATTTGCCGACAACTCAGAAAACCGTTTTAAAGGAGAATGAATTAGGTCTTACAGTGTCGGATCGACTGCTCCCTATTGGACCCCGCAACGAAAAGGTGATTGTGTAAAATACACGTAATACAACATTGCTTGTTTCTCAAAGAACAGCAACGATTTTAATTTTCTCTTGAATTCTTAAGAAAGTCGGTAGTATTATATTGTTTGCATCTAGAACTGTTTACTATGAATTTTGTTTGCTTCCCATTCCACCGCATAGATATCATCATCATCTTCATCATCATCAGTCTTTTAATGTCCGTCGTTAGACATAGACCTTCCCAAGGATTTGCCCCAGTTCTCTATCATGGGCGTCACGGAGCCAGTACTTCCTGGACTTGTCTAGCTCGTCTCCCCATCTAACATTTTGCCGGCCTCGGTTGCACATGTGGTCTCGGGGAATCCATGTTGTGAGTCGTGATGTCCATCGATTGTCTGCCATTCTTGCAACATAGCCAGCCCACCGCCATTTGAAATTTTTAATGGATTCTATGATGTCTCTAACTCTTGTCTTTTCCCGGATGTACTGTGCTATTTTGTGGTCTCTCCATGTGAGGCCCAGCATTATTCTTTCATATGCACGTTGCATGGTTCTCAGCTTACGGGTCTGTCTGCAATAAACTTTATTTCTCTCTCCAAGATTTGACAGATTTTGGCTGTGAACCCTACGCCCTCCAAAATATTTCCCCAATTAAAACCTCTAGATCCTTTCGTCGTCTTGTTTTCATTATGAATTTGAAAGCAACACTAATTATATGAAAGCAATGGAGAGATTTTAATGAATGAAAAAAAAACAACTCAAATTTAAATGAAACGCACTGGATTTTTTTTTTTCAAAATTCGTTTGTGATTCTAGGACAACCGATTCTGTTTCACCAGATATTGTTACACACGAAAAACAACTTAGACACAAACAAATACTCGTTAATACACATCAAGAGATATTGGCGCCTCAACGCCAACGATTGAGATGTCTGGCGAATCTTGTAGAACGGCTAACATAAGGCTGTTGTGCTGCTGCTGCTGCTGCTGCTTCTGATGATGATGATGATGATGATGATGATGATGATGATGTGGTGGTGGTGGAGGAGGAGAAGGAGGAGGATAAAAAAATAGGATGATATTGCCTAAATATACGTTAAGATAATTCTTGCTTGCTTTGGTGCAAGTTTCACACGGTTCTTTCCTCCCGTGTATACATTAGTAGACTCTCCACCCACCACCAAGCTCATGAACTGATCTTTAATAAGGCCTCCTAACCTTGCCCCTATGACCCATCCATCATTTGATAGGATAAAGGGACGTCTTCACGTTAAATAATTTATATTGTTGTACTACGTATGATGTCTTACATGCTTGATATACGTGTACGCAAATGTGCTGAAATATCTCCTAAAACACTCATGTCTACACAATTATGCCATTTTTGTACATTCAATTACACTATTTTTTGTTCTTTGGCACCCAGCCTTCCAGACCATCCCCTTTTCAACAGCATCTCTATTTCAGAACACTAGGCCCTAACCTACTCAGTCTAATAGTTATTATGTCACTGGTTGTATATAGTCAGGCGTTCGTGTTTTTTTTATTCACTCAAATTCCCAAACTACAGTTGACTTTATTTTTCAATCATAACAAGATCAAAAACAGCAAGATAAATCCTCATCAGAATTAGAGATGAAAATCAATATGTGAATACACTTTCATTTACCGTGATTTGAATGACTGATTGCCAGCAGACTGTCTTACTGTCTGAGCTAAATGGACAAGTCTTAGTTATTATTGAAAATTTATCATATTGATGGACACAAACTTATTTCATTTTTATAGATACAATAATGTACATGCAAAATATATTTCTTTACAAATTTTTATCTCTGATATATACAATACAAAGGTTCACAAAAATAATCAACTTGAATTGGAGTAGAGGTTGTTAACATACGTTTCTTCAGTTTTTAAGTTTGTCTGCCTGGGTAGCTGGCTATCGATGCATGCATGTGTGTATCATGAGTAGGGGTCACACTAACCGAGCTAAAGGGCAGAAAATTCAAACATTTACTTTTCATTATGTCCAGGAAAATATTTTATCAAACTCCCCCCATAATAGGTCTTTAGGTGAGATAATTTGCAATGTGATTTTATGCTAGATTGTTTCGCTTGATTTTTTGAAAATTTAAACTTTTTAAGTTCCAACTGTACCGAGGAAGGTGAGAGAAGTAACTAATTCATTGATTATCCTTTTTTCTATTTTAATTGATCATTCCAACCCAAATGCTGCCAAAAGACATTAATCACGTGACAGTTTCTATTTAGTGACAAACCAGACCTGTCTATCTACTTATTCATAGAACTCTTTCTGGTGAATATCTCGGAAATACCTATCGAGAAATCATCGATTCCACACTGTAATGTAAAGAGAGACAATGTGTATTGATTAGTGAGTTGTCTCTTATCTTGTTTTTCTTGAAAAGTCGATCGTCTTTGTGTTTAGAGAAACAACTGCCCTCATTCATTAAGTGAAAAAGTCAATTAGGTGTTTGTAATTTATCAACAAATGCTGTTTGAAACGCACTAAACTGTTTCTTGTTTTTGTTTTTGTCTTTTCTTCCTTGCTCTTCCTCTTGAAATGTCCTTGGAGTTCAATTATCTATTATGTGGCAGGATCTCATTAAGGCAACGATTCTCAAACTGTGTGCAGGGTAACTATTTCTGAAGTGTGCCGCATATTTTTTCTAAATACTTGACTATGTATTTCGAGCCTTCAATGTATCGAACATGGATAATGTGTTGAGTTGCCACTTTAGTTGTTGAATCACTAGATTTTGTGAGAGTTCAAAACCTTAGAAGTGATGGATAAAAAATTTGTCGGTGTGTAAATATATATGTAAACTGATATTAAAAAAATCGGAATTGACTACTTAACTGTTTCTGTCGAATTCATTTCATTTTCACAGTACGTAGACTTTCAGTGTACTCTTTAATTAAAACTTCAAAGTTAACAGCTATATGGAATAAGGTGTGATATGCACCAATATATATTCATATTTTAATGGAGAAAAGAGTTAGTATGCCACATATGTCAGGTATTTCTTTGTGTGTCATAAAAAGTTTGGGAACCACCGGCTTATTGATTGAAGAGTTTACTCCCATTTTGTTCTTTTTAAAAAGGTTGTTTGCATTTTCATTTAGACAAACAACTGTTCTACATCATTAAATTTTTAAAAAGTCACTTAAGCCTTTGCAATCTAATAACAAATGCTGGGTGAAAAGCTATCTTGTCTGTTTCTTTTTTTATCTTTCCTTCCATAGTGTTTCTGTTGCGCCCTTGAAGTTCAATTACGTTTAATGGGGCAAAATTTCATTAAGGCAGTGAATTGTTGGCCGAAAGCACGACCCAGTTTTGTTTATAGTCGTTGTTCAATGGCTTCCATTTTATTTCGTTCGGATTGCATTATTCAAATGTTTGCTCTAGTCAAAGAAAAAAAACGTGAAAGAAACAATCTGCACATGATATCCAGGCGGTTAACTCTTTTTATTACCTTGATATAAATGTTTTCAGTGTTTTGTGGAATCTTTTATTCATATAAATTCATAGAATAACTAAGCCATCAAACAAATTTTCCCGGGACTCCGAGATATTCTTTTAAGCATTAGATTGATGCAAATGTCTCCGACTGCAAAACAAACACTGAGCCCTATTTTCGCTTTCATTTTTTTTTTTGTAGAAGTGAAAAAGGATATGAGATGCAGGTTCGAATCTCATCAGAGATTATTTTCTTTTATTTCTCGCCTATTCAGCATAATTCATTGTCATGGAATATGAAATCAATCAAAGAGTTACGTCGAAAACAATAATTGGGAAAATATAGCCAAAGAAATGAAAGAGAAAATCAGGTAGGTTTGCTTAGTCACACAAAAGAAACTGTCGCGTGGCCAACGTCTCTCGGCTGCATTCCGTGTTTGAACTGATCAATTAAAATATTGATAAAGGTGTTGATCAATAAATGAGTTATTACTTTTGCTTTTTGTTTTGTGGTAATCACTAAAAAATCTTAACTTTCAAAAAACGATTGTGATACGGCTGGACACAAAGTAAAAGATGAATTAAGCATAAATTTACAAGGCAAGTTATGATCCCCACTAAGAAGGTATGACGGGGGCTCTAGACATAATAAAGAGTGAATGTTGAAATTCCCAGACTTTTAACCCCATTGGTGTTGCTTGTACGTGTGATAGATACACAGCCAGCCAGGTCAATTTAACAACTGAAGAAACCAACGTTGACAGATTTGGTGACACTATCTGATATCATGTATCTGAACTGTAGAACTCGATAAAGTATTTCTGCTTAACTAATTTGAATTTCGTTCCCTGGAGTTATAAACGCTTTTATGAGTGACTTCGAGCCACTGCTTAAGTTTTGTGCTGTGTCTCTGATCATCTAAGCCTTATCTCGATTAATTTTGTGCACTCGTCAGCGAGATGTGTCCAGCAGTGACAGCCTATGAGAGCTCGTAAGGGCGTTACGCTTAGCGTAAATTGACAAACATAGAAGAATTTTTTAGGTCTGGGAAAGCTCAAAAGTTTTCCCATGTTGAGGCAAGGAATTAAAGCGAGACAGAAAATCCAAGAAAACGGTCGTCATTTTCAAAGCTTTAAAAGACTACAGTTTTCAACGTCGTAATCAACAGTTTGTTTATTTTATTTCATTTTTTTTTTTTTTTTTGCATTTGTCGATTATTCATTTGGAGTCTTGAGGCACGTTCTGATAATCAAAGAGGACATCATTTTTGAAGCTCTATGAAAACAACTTTTTTCAACGGATGTAATCATACAACAACTTGCGGCTTTTTAAAGTCAATACAAAAGAAACATCGGCTGCGATCGTTCTGATTTCATCGCCATTGAAATAGTGTGTTCCTCGGAGTGCAACGAGTACTTGTTTCATAAATATGTGCAAAGGCGTCTTCTTTGTATGTAATGTGGACCAGATGTCGCCAATCTACGACCCACGGGCTAAACCCGGCTTGCTGTGATATTCTATCCGGACCGCTGACCACATGAAACAAACAATTATTGTTGAATATTATCAAGGAACTGTCAGCTAAAACTATTAACATCAACGAAGGACTCTTGTTTTCAAGTTGGTCAGGCTAGCTGGCTACGTACGTAATATTACGTGCATAGGTCGCACTGATGGAGCTTGGGGGTGAAGTATAAGCATTTACTACTTATCATGTCAGGAGAGAGATTCTTATGTTTTTGTTTTTTTTCAATTCCCTCCTAAAAAGTCTTTAGCGGGGGTTCGATTTGCAATGTAAGTTAATGCTTTAGTCCCTTAGTTTGTCTACATCGACATTCACGTTGATTTGTGTGTTTTTGCTTTTTTCAAATTTGCACCTTTTTGATAACCGCTCCCCGACGGAAGGCGAGAGAAGTAACTTATTCATCGATCCCCAAATTTCTAATTGATCACCCCGAACACGTCGTGCCGTTAAAAGACGTCAGTCATGTGACAGTTTCTATCGAGTGACCAACCAGACTTGTTTCTGTATTATTTTTCTTTTTTTCTTTTTTCTTAAATGTCTTATTTATGTATCTAATACGTTTATTAGCATGAACGAAAATAATAGATTATACACCGAATACTGTACACCAAAGAAGATGTTTTATATCCACAGAATGAAGATGAAAGGGTTGAAAATCATAATAGAAAAGACAATCGGATTATACAAAGCAATCAATAATAGAACTTATTTGGGAAACAATATATCAAGCGAATTTTCGAGATCAAACATTCAAAATTATCTTCATAATGATACATTTGAAAATATATACCCGAAATATCTAGCAACTCATTTATGAATTATCTATTCTCATTATTTCAAATAATTGATATAACAGTTGATATTTCTATTTCGATTATTATTCGGAATATCCTCATCTTGGTTTTCATACAACGTTTCGGTCGTTGTACTCTACGGCTTTCATCAGAAATCATCTGGTAGGTTTTATTTAACCGACGGGGGTATATTGACTGCACTCCCCTCTTAGCAGTGGTAGTATTTTCGAACTATTATTGTCTCACACTGGGATTGAACCTAGAACCACTAGATTACTTGCAGTAATTCTGTCTGATTCTGTAACCACTACGCTATGTATTCATGCTGATATTGTAAGATTAGATGTGTAAGAAATACTTGATATACTATTTTATCGATTTCGTTGAATCTTCGTCTTTATGAATACACCTAAAATATAGTATAATCTGTTTATACATAATGGAAAATATCATTCAAAATGCTTCAATATTAATCATTGAAAATATAGTGTCATCTTAGTTATAGAGTCCATGGTTTTACTTTGAGTTTGTCTTGGCCTAAAAATCCTCAAAACATTACTAATCTTGCCCACTTCCACATTTTTTTTGACGAGTCCTGACGAAGACAATCATCATCGACTTGCAACAAAGAAGAAAAATAAGTAAAGAAAACTGATGTATGCAATTTCGGATATTAAAGACAGCAAAGAAAGTTTGTCACTTTCAGTTTCACTTTCAAATCGACCACATCATTACCGCCTGTTATCACGAAGATAAATCAGTAAGCCTGATACGTAGTTATTAGCTGAATTTCGTTTCCCAGTAGGAGTGAAGAGTGTATAAAACCCGTAATTAGGATTAATTCTCCTGTGTACTCAGCTGCTAATTGAGTACATTCTAAGCTGTGTGATTAGATTATTGATATCCCCTATATAATTAGTTGAGGTAATTCTCTAAGAAGAGAATACTGCACGAGTATTGCCTCTAAAAAGACTTTCGCTTTATGTTCGTTCTATGTGATTTATAATCGCAACTGAATTATGTGCATTGACAATAAGAACTTTATGTTGAAAAGTGAGTACATGTTGTGTAGAATGAATGCTCTTTCTATTATTAGGCTGTGGACTTGATGATGTACCTGCGTTATCGAGATCATTACCATCATCGCTTTACATCCTTGATTCAAGGTCAAGTACTGACTCCATTTCTCGAATGATATAATAACAGTTCTGGAGGAGTAAGAATCCAATCGATCGATAATTCACATGAGTGGATCATTTCTACAAACTATGTAGAATAATCGTATCAATGTTTTAATTCTGTTGTTTTCTGATGGTCTGTCTCTCCCAGAAAGTGTCTTGAATGTAATAGAAAAGCCATCAACACATGACTCTATTAGAGGTGTCACTCAAAGCTTTTACCTACTGTTTGTGGACACGGTACTGTACACGTCCACCTGTCGAATTTTCATGTCTTTATGTTCAATTGGAGAAATAAAATGTAAGTATTTAACGCACTTTAACTCCAGATAATGTCAGACGAACTGAACCAAGAAAGCAAACGAGTGCATCTTCACATTTACTTCAGTAAGACCAATAACATGTTCAACGAATCATCCGAGGTGGGCAAGCTTTCAGAAAAGCAAGTTATTCATTCAAGATCAAAAAGATCTCATTAATCTTGAAACAGAAGCGTTTGCAACCAATGTGTCCACCCAATAGTCACCTATGGAGCTGAAAGATGGAACCTAACCAAAAGATTGGCTATTGAATTAAGAACTATGTAACGTTCATAGCTTGCTCTGACGAGAGGTTGTCAAGATAGGGTGATTCTTCATTTGATTCGTTCTCCTTTTTTTTTTTCATGGGAATTCGTTGTTCCAGGTAAGTGTTGTGGTCTACTCCCTTTAGCTCTGTGCTTTCGATTTTCATCGTCATGTATTGTTTGTTGCCATTATTGACTTTGGTTTTCCTGAGGTTCACACGAAGATCAACTTCCTTGCTTTCTCTTCAGATCGTTTGGCATTATTTGGAGGTACGCAGCAAGACGGACAATCCACGTAATAATATAAAACTATTGAAGAGAATTGTTTGTTTTTCCATTGCATGACAGACCCAATCTAACAATGTAACAAATTGAAAAATGTTTTCAACCTGCGGCCTGACTTTTGACGTTTGGTTATACCGACGCTGGCCATGATTTGATTGAAAAGAGATTTACGTGCTGAAAAATTGATCTCGTCACAGCAGAACATTAATGTAATTTTCAGAATAGATTTTCTAATATTGGATTCCTATACCGTCTTTCGTTCTGCGCAGAAAGAGAACGCTGCATACATATATATATATATATATATACATACATATATATATATATATATATATATATATATGCAGCAATTTCTTTTTGGGGGGCTTTTTCAGGCAAATGATTATATGTGTTCTTGAAAACGCAGCGAATCCACTTCCTATCATATTTCAAGCTCTTCTCTAAAACTACCTAACTCTGCGAGTATAAAGTTGAATGTATCGAGCACTCCATGAAATAAATCCATCACACATCAACCAGACATTGCTTTATATTTTATTGTATTATATTTTTGCTATATTGCAAACCTGATTTGTACTATACGTACTATCTGATATATATATATATATATATATATATATATGTGTGTGTGTGTGTGTGTGTGTGTGTGTGTGTGTGTGTGTGTGTGTGTGTGCTATAATTGTAGAGACATTATATTAGGAAACACATTTCATCCAGTAACGGAATTAACCAAGTAGTGAATCAAACAGCCGACCATGTGAATGAATTATTACATCCTGTCGACTGTCAAGCCTAATGATATATATATATATATATATATATATATATATATATATATATATATATATATATATATATATATATCGTTAAGTATAACGGACAAATGTTGTGGTTACCTTTTTATCTAGTTTTCCTTGTTCGTGGATCAGTTGATCGATTGATCGGCTGACAGGGAAAACTAAATGGAGAAAGTAAGTATATATATATATATATATATATATATATATATATATATATATATGTATGTATGCATGCATACATGTTTATGTGTATATTATGTATATAACGATGTATAAATACACACACATATAGATATGTGTGTGTCCCCATAAAACTCTAAACCCTCCAGAACACTTTGCATAATTTCATTATTATTTTGAATGACGTTATTAATTTGTAATCATAAAGTTGATTATATTATTTACAATGTTCAACAGTAAAACCTAGGGCGATGATCATGAGTGGTTTTGACAGTATTTTGTGAATTTAAACTTTTTGCTTTGCCTCAATATGTAATATAATGGATTTAAATTTCCATATATCGATTATTATTGCTTTAAAATACAGTTTTAAGTTTACATAATATTGAAAAGGTATCCAAGTTGACCGATTTCGATCTTGATACGATTGGTAAACTGCAGAGTCATGTATCACAATGTGTCATAGCTTAACAAATTACTCAGATAGTTGAGAAATGTTTCTGTGTGATAGTTATGGAGCCCATAATAGAAGTGTTGGACCGAAGAAGATGGATTGTGATGAGAGGGTTATTACCAGAGCACTGCTGCAAAACTTCAGTCAATCTGTGATAGAGTGTATGTGTTTTGGGGGTTAATTCTGCAGCCAAATGATGAAAGAAACATTTATCTCACTATAATTCAGAGATGTGTCCGTGTGTGACGACATTGTTTCGCAGAAAACCTACACGACCTCCAACTAATGCAAGATTAATTTGAAGAAGAAAGCAAAAGAGTTGGCCTACAAATGAACTTCAGTAAAACAGAAGTCATGTGCAACAATCACATTGAGTATAAAAACATAACTGTCAAAATTGAAGATGAAAAACTGGGGAAAGTAGATCACTGCATCTACCTAGGACAAGAAATCTCTATGAAACCCACAAAAGAAGAAACGAAGCGAAAACCACTCCAAGATGGCAAGCTTTCGGCAAGGCAAGCTCAACTTTCAGAAATAAGACGATCCCAATAATCCTAAAAAGAAGAGTATACAACAAATGCATTCTCCTGATAGTCACATATGAAGCTGAAACATGGAACTTGACCAAGAGATAAACCTGCAAACTGAGAAGCATACAGCGTGTGCAAGAGAGAATTATCCTCAACCTCACATTGGAAAAACCACGAGACAGCACAGTATATCAAGAAGAAAATGGGAGTCAGAGACATCATAGAATCTACTAGAAAATTCAAATGGCAAAGGGCAGGTCGTGTGGCGAGAATGGCAGACAAACAATGGACATCACGACTCACAACATGGATCCCCCGAGATTACATGTGCAACTGAGGCCGGTAGAATATAAGATGGGGAGATAAACTAGACAAATTCAGAAAATACTAGCCCTGCGACGTCCATGATAGAGGAATGTGGCGGATCGTGGGAGAGGTCTATATCCAACGACAGACGACGGAAGACTGATGATGAAGATGATGATGACAATCCATGTGTGTGTGTGTGTGTGTGCACCGTGATTACTCAATAACTGATCCCTAGGCGAAATCGATATTCGCCTGGTACGTTGGTCCAGACACCGGACATTGCAGTGTGAGGTTTAGAGTCGGTCAGATTTACGGTTTCGATATGAGGGGGCGCTTAGTTTGCAATGAAAATTCATCCTGAAATGGATAGTTTTTTTCCTGAATATACTATGATACCAGTGTTCATAAGCATGGATTCATAGTTTTAAAAAATTTGGTTGGTTAGTAGAGAGAGGTGGGTGAAAAAGAGATTGAGAGAGAAAGAAAGAAGATAGAGAATCAGGATTTCTTCTGCCGAAACTTCCAGTCAAATGAGATCAGATTAAATTATATTTAAATAATTTAACAGCATCTTCAGAAATTCTTTCTTGATTGTTATTGCAATCTGTTTCTGTTTTGATTGTTGTGATTAACGATATCAAAAAATAGCGTCCCATTAAACCTGCTGAAGGTTTCCATGAAATCGATCGAGGAATAAAATACAGAAATATTGTGGCTATTCTTCTGTTTTTTCATTTTATCAAATCCAATTTGAAGAATTATATTTCATTTTATTACTAATTCAACCACCTTTTTGCAATTTGTTTGAATATACGATGAATATCTCCTATCAATGTACACACTATACGTATGACGCTTGTCTTCCTGAAAAATACCCTCAGTAATCCCCCTGCGCCTTAACACTCGAAAATTTAATCTGTGAATATTTTTTCCGAGATATACCTCGATAATTATAGACTTTGTCTTGCTGCCAGTAACGCCTTATCAGCTAGGAAACAATATTGTAAATTATCTGTAATGTTTTACTAGAAAAAGCATTGTAAATAATTTAGAATAGAAATGTTTCGAATGATTTTATTGTGAAAATACATTGAAAAAAAGAGATGAATGAAGTGTCAGAATAGGGTTTCCATGTATAGAATTGTTAGCCTGTGTTCTGTCACTGGGAAAGAATGTTTCATTTTACGAGCAACTGAAAATAGATTTGTATTCTGTGTGTTAAACTGATGATCCCGTTTTAGAATGAGGCAATTGTTTCAGTTCATATCTGTTTGTTAACGTAACTGCATTTTATGTCAAAAGATATATTTATGCCAAAAATTTAAACGTATTCTCTCGAGCTCTCCAACTCTGTATCTTTCTCTCTCACTGTGTTACCCTTTTTCAATCTTTTACTTACTCCCTCCTGGTCCATCACGATAATCTTCCTTGCACTTCCTTCCAATTGCACTCACTTGCTTTCTTTTATTGTATCTCTCTCTGTCTGTCTCTCTCTCTTTTTCTATTTCATTATCACTTTTTTGCTCCTTTTTCTATTACTCTCTCTTTTTCCACTCCTACTCCCCTCTCTCTCTTTCACCCTAACTTTTAATCTTCCTTTACGCCAACTATCTGTCTCCCACTCCTACTGCTGCTTTCTCTCTCTTTCACTCTCATTTTCTCACACAGTTTCATTTTCATCATCATCATCATCGTCATCATCATCATCGTCATCATCATCATCATCATCATCATCATTTCTCTATATATATTTGATTCTTACTTTCACTCCCCCTCTCTCTCTCTCTCTCTCTCTCTCTCTCTCTCTCTCTCTCTCTCTCTCTCTCTCTCTTCACTTTCACCGTTTATGTACATATATGTATAGCCCATCTCTAGGTTCAGAAATAAGATCCGAAATAGAAATTAACAACACAGTGAACGATTTCCCGGTTTCTTTAATCAATAAAAATAACTATAAGGAGAGACAATTTATAAATGTTTATAAGACATAGACTAGATTAGGTTTCTCAGAGTTATTTCTTCTTTTTCGACTGGGCCTCTCTTTCATTTACGTACCCTTCCCAACGATGATGATTCGTTCTATTTTTGAATTACAACTGCCGTAGGGCGAGTGGGAATGATTAAGATAATATCCACCATTAAAATTGGTATTTGGATACAAAAAGTTCACTTAGTGAAATTGCACAAGAATTTGATTCCTGTTAAATGTAGTTGTCGACAATTTAATCAGTTTTACAGAAGTTGTATTGCTACAAGTAATCAGTATTTGGATAATGATATCCGACAAGGAGAAATTAACAATTTACGAACATGTTTCGTTAGTTACTGCCTCATCATTCTTCACTAGTAATCTTTGGTAATAGTTTTTAATAGTAGTACTTAAGGCAATATAGTTGATTACCCACGATCATATAAATGAGTGATTGTGGGTGGACGATCAGATAATGTGATGATGACGTCAAAAAGTCAGTCGTTTTAAGATCTGAATTTTCTCAGTAACATTTTGTATTTTTCATATAAATTTGATGAGGTGAAAAATGTCAGTCATATCTTTTTCAATTAAAACTAGTAAAAGCGAGGTGAAGGTCAAGTTAATCAATAATTCAGTTTGGAAAGCCATAACTTACAAGAATATTTGTGTTTAAAGCATGGGACAGTGGTTATAGAAAGGTTGAGAGGCACTGGTCTACACCCTTCACAGCTTTTTCTGCCACCCCATTATTAATATCATTGCTGTATGTTTAGTTACCATTCGATACTTAGAAGATCTGGCTACTTTAAAAGATATTCACTAAGCTTAACTTAGACTAAAATGAGGCCATTAGTTTGCAGCTATCAGTCAGGAACGAACTTACTACACATAATAATTATCGGTTGAACTAAACGTTATCATATGGCAAGACACCGTTATATTTCGATTCTCTCTGATCAATTTTCTCGTCGTCTTTATTACAGAAGGTCAGTCCAGAAAGTACATAGTCATTTTTGAATATCTTGAGAACTGGATGCGCAGCCCTGATGCCACTTTGTGACTACTCAGTGAAATTTTATGTGCATGCATTAAGAGACACTCTCCCGTTATGTGATTGAGACACCATTAGGTGGGCATTATGAACTATGAGACTGTTGCAATCACAATGACTAAGTGAGTCATTCTCTGCGTCTTATACAAGGTCTTTTTGTAAAACGTTGTATCATCCAAGTCTGTCTGCCCCCCACCACCACACACACAAACAAATACGCACACACACACACACAAACACACACAAACACACACACACACGACGATCTATATTTTGTTTCCAGCGATTCCTGGCTTTCCAAAGAGATTTCAGAACGTAGAGAAGATAGACGGACAGCAGTAAAGTAGCAGATGGTGATTCTGAAAGAAGACTCTGCAGACTGTTTTGGAACCTGAGAGAAGGCACTTGGATAATGTCAGGTTCCAAGGAAAGTACTTTAAAGTAGATTGTCCCAGATTGACTATTTGTTATTTTATACTAAATGTTAGAATACCTTCTGAACAGGATACTTCATGACCATGATGAGATCCGACACAAGACCGAGTGTGAGTTGTAAGATTGTTCCCTACGGCTTTGGGATATTAAACCCTACGATAGCAAAGTGCCTCTTCATTGATCTGACTGTCAACTAGCTGACCCAGAGATTGAACTCATAACTTCCTTGGAACTCGTTCAACCTTAACAGAGCTGGGTCACACAGGGTTTGTTTTTATTGTTTTTTGTTGGTTTGTTTGTTTGTTTTTCATTTTAGCTTGAATCTACTTTATTTTCTTTCTCCATTCAGACAATGATTGGGTTACCTCTAAGTTTGAATTGAACCCCTCTCATCGTTGAGAACAGAATTTTAGATTGATTTGTTTGTTTCTAAAATCAAAGATTTTGGCCCGCATGAATAAAATTTTTATATGATGAGAATCAGTTGAAACGTTTGTTTGGAGAGAAATCATTAAACGGTGAATTGGAATTATCTCTGTTGAAAGAAACGAAGTTATTCTTATCTCCATAACCATTGATATAGAATCAACATTTTGAGGTCCAATCAACTGGCAAAGAAGTCTCTTGTTAAAAATGACTTTTACCTAGGTAGGCTTTAGTAGCATAATGCAATTGAAAAGGAATTAACAGAGATTAGGTCTTCAGTGGGGAATAGTAATAAAAGAAAATGTTGGTTCTAAAAGTACGCTAGAATATGAGGAAGTTCTTGAGTGATAAACCATAGCCAAACTACGCATCAGCTGAGGAAAGACAAAAATCTTTGAATTTCGGCAGGAAAAGTCAAATGCAGATAGTCAGTTTTGTTGTCTGATCAGTCAGCAAGGAAAGACTGAGATGAGCAGGTCACCATTATGATTGTGGAGGGCAAACTGCTGCCAGTATTAGCAGTACTTGGACAAAGAGTTGGGAGAAAGATCAACAGGGATAAGAGACAGGAAAAAGTAATGATAAAAAAGTAACAAATAGTAATCGTTTTTTCTTCGGTTTTTGTTCGAGCAGGTTGAAAAACTTGGAATCAAAATATTTTTATATATCTCATTTCGTGTCCCCTCGTTATATTTCGATATGATAAACGTTCCAACTCGCGACTGTCTCTTTAATGTCTGACTGACTCCCCGAGAAAATGAAAGAGAGCCAATAAAATCCCACCAGACACACGATTTTAAATATACTCTATACTGGTACAATGTTGAAATTTTCATGTGCAATCGAAGAATTACACGCCATTATTGTTCTTTACAACCAATAATGGAGAATTTCTTTCGGACATCTGATCATATCTATGAATGACTCATAAAAAATTTATATCGGAAAATAAAATCCTGCTCTGAGTTTTTTCTATGTCAAGATTTTTATCTATGAAAGCTCCAAGAGAAATAAGTTTATCTTTTACTGCACGGAGAAAAACTGAGAGCAGACTCTATCAAATATGATCACGACGTAGATTACATTATATCAGGCACAATTTGTAATTTGCCATAATTTGGTATTATTTACTTCTTAGAAAATATCACATGATCAGTTGTTGATTAGGATTAGTGGTTGGTAGGGAGGTAAACGAGGATTATTCGAAAGAAGTCAAACAAAAAGAATCAGCTTGGGATACTGATTTACTATTTTAAGCTATATACATATACATATACATATATATATATATATATGTATATATATATATATGTATGTATGTATGTATGTATGTATATATATATGTATATACATATATATATATGTATATATATGCATATATATATAAATACATATATATATAAATATATATATATACATACATATATATATATAAATATATATATATACATATATATATATATACATATATATATAAATATATGTATATACATATATATATATACATATATATATATACATATATATTAATATATATATATATATACATATGTATATATATATGTATGTAAGTATATGTGTGTGTGTGTGTGTGTGTCTATTACTACTATTATTACTATACACGCACAAACATACACAAATATGCTATGTACATATTCATATATAGTCAACAGTGTAGAATCTTCTGTGTCTCTGCTCATAACAATGGACCAATCCACTGGAAAGTGACGATTCGCTGATAGAAACTATATCCTGCCAATCATTCGAAACTATGGACTTTTTCGAAGGAACTCTTTCTGGAAAAAAAATCATCTCATAAATCTAAATATTCATGTGAATATTCTTCGCAGACATAGTTTTCAATTATTTATCCAAGCGAGCGATATCGAACGATCTAAGTTTGTAACTTATCAGTTTTATCCTAATAATCTTTTTGCTAAGAGAGAAATTGCTGAAATCTATTAATTGAATTATTAGTGTAGACAAAAGTAAAGCGGTGATAAAAACTATTTACACACGAAAAAAAATCGCCCGAGGAAATCTTTGTCCAATTTTTTAGACAAATACTAATATTTCACCCAAACTATTAAGATATAGAAATATGAATACAAAATAGGTTTCAAGAGATCAGTTGAGATTCTAATCGATACTGATGCCTATTTTTTTCACATTGGTCTTGAATCTGAAAAAAAATGCAATAAAAATTGAATACTTTCTCCGCCGATAATTTTTTACAATCAAAATTCAATACACAAACTGACAAGTTTTTAATTTACGAAAAAAAACAGCTTTAAGCAATTGTTTAAGCCTTTGCATTACTGACGGCTCTTTAGCTTAATGGTAAGAGCATCGATACGTCGAATTAGCCACCCTATCGATGGTAGGATCCATTCCTATAGCAGCCCCATTTTAAAAAAATTCATTCTATTTACGTTGTCTGGACTTGATGATACATTAACCATGTAATGATGGGACATCATTTCAAATAAGTTCCTACATGATATAACACAATTTATAATTCATAAATATATATACATACATGTATCAGACCTGTGCTGAAGCTGTCAACAAAAATATGTTTTCAACAAAGCATTTGATCTTTAA
This sequence comes from Thysanoteuthis rhombus, assembly GCA_963457665.1. Classification (NCBI taxonomy): domain Eukaryota; kingdom Metazoa; phylum Mollusca; class Cephalopoda; order Oegopsida; family Thysanoteuthidae; genus Thysanoteuthis; species Thysanoteuthis major. The sequence continues at coordinate 3,846,564 of OY735233.1, forward strand.
TTTTCTAGAAAAAAGCGTAGAGGAAATTTTGTACACACCAAATATATTCATTATGCTGGAACATTTCAGAGAGCTTTTTTTTCGTATCGTTAAGCATTTGATTGCTTCGTTTGAATTGGCTGGCCTTTGTCTCCAAGAACAATAAAGACTAGCTCTTTGTTGCTTCACTTAAAGTGGTTGAAAGGAAGGCAAATGCTGGAAGCCCGAATGAACAAATAATGGCCAATGTTCCCTTCTGGCAAAATTAATGACACGTCCAGCCCTTACCAATCAATCTCACAATCAATCAAATAAGCAATATGGCGCACATTGTTCGGACAAGAAAACATTCGCTTGGCCAACATCTAAACATAATAAGCATATATGTTAATTTTTTCTCTGTTTGTTTCCGCTTGTACATCACACTGTTTCATTTACCTCGGTAAAAATGAATATTACGTCATACAAACCCTCAAGATTCCAAGTCTGATCACCAATTAAAATAGTTTCTGTTGATTCAAGACTTTTCAAAAAACATCCTACGAAATAGTTTCAGGCTCATTGGTGCTGATCCATACATGATCAATCCTGTCATTTTTGACGGGTATATGCTTGTTTAGATATAAATGGCGTCTTTATTGGACGTTTTCAACTGGTTGAGCGAGTGCGAAATGATTTTCCATTACTGAACGTCGATTTCTTTTTTTATATATCCGGCTGGGATTTTTTTCTGTTTTACCTCATTTTAAATAATTGCACGTGTCACATTAATGCATAACCAATAGTAGAACTCATTGTAATAACAGGTCTAATAAGTCACTTGATAGTAACTGTCAAGTGACCAAGGTCTTTTGGCGGCATGTCGTGTTGGGATGATCAATTAAAAAAAGAAGGGGGGGTATTCAACGAATTAATTACCTCTCTCACCTTTTGTTACTCCGTAATCACAAAGAAATCTGTTTGAAAAAAAACAAGTGTGAATACGTTAAGTGATCAATATAGTATAAACTTACATTATAAATTGAATCCCTCCCCCAATATGGGTGTTCGACAAACAAACAAAAAAAAGTGTCTTCTAGACATTAAGGGGTAGATTTTTATATTTTCATCCCTCTTGCTCAATTGATGCACTCTGTAAGCGAAATAGTTACATAGCTAGACAGACAGATCGACTTAAAAACTGAAGAAACTTATGTTAATTTTAGTGACAGTTTTTGATTGACGGTTTCTCATAAAAGCCGACTGTACTGGACGTTAATATCTGGTTGAGCAAGTGCGAAATGATTTTCTATAGCTGAATGAACGTCGACTCCGTTTTTTATATCCGGCAGGTATTTTTTGTCCTACCTCATTTAAAATGATTGCATGTGTCACATGAACGCCCATCCAATAGCATAACTTATTATAATAATCTGCACGTATGATAATTAGAAATATGCTTTTGTCGTCTGCCATGCTCACGTCATCAATGACGTCAGGTGACGTAACTTGATAGAAATAGATTTTACGTAACATTGAACTTGGTGAATCGTATCCTGACTTATATTTTTATTAGTTTTATGTCCAGGAAATATTGAAAATAATCAAGAAGATGCTATGCAATATAATCTTTTTTCATATTTTATAAGTACAATGTAATCATTGCTGTCATTTTTTGACGATAAGGGCAAACTAGTATAATGATATTTTACTAGCCGTACTAATGGAAATTTCAGAGATTTTGACAACTAAAATATCATCATAACTCTAACATAAGTACTTCTGTAATCAAAATATATCATTTTTGTGTAAGTCATCTTATACTGAAGAACAAAACTAATAATAATGACGATGATTCATTCGGACAACTAAAGCGTCTACTTTGACTAATTCTTGAAAAAAAAAAGAAATACTCGTCAAAAACTAATTATAAAAACATTGTTTCATATAAAAAACCTATGAAAGTGTCAATAGATTCTGTAATTTCAAGTAGTTATTATCCTTCTAAGAATAGTTCGGAGGAGAAAATTAATATCTGGATGTAATCCAAATAATGAATAATAAAATAATCTCTATATGTAAATGTTAAGATCAATTCTCTCTTTTGACAATTACTTTTGAATATTGAATCGATTTGATCAAAGCCTCTCCAAGGGTACATCGATATTTCGTTTAATATGGGATTTCCAACAAAACGAAATTAATTTCGGTAGATAGAAATAACTATAGTGCCCAAGCAGCCAAATCATATATATATATATATATATATATATATATATATATATATATATATCGACTGTATCTTAAGGTCCATAGGCGTGAAATTGGCCGACGACGAAGGTCTTTGCATACTAGCTTTGTCATCGTTGCTAATTCCAAGTCTGATCGAAACTAATATTGATTCTTACAAGTTTTTTCATGACGAGAATGAAAGTCCACTGAAGGGATGCATATACCCTAATTACAAAGTTTAGAGTGTATTCAATAAGCTGCTGTGCACACTAGTTTTCTGCACTCATTGCTCATACTGGAAATCGAACCTGGGATGTTCTGTATGTGGGGCAGACGCACTAAACATTACTCAATCCGAGCAGACTCATGTACAAACATGTTTAAAATCGATTTCCTGAAAGTACTGCAGCTAAAACAGCAGCTTTGCACACAACAAATTATTCATCAGATGGTGACCACTAATCAGGGGCACCCCAGTCATTCCACACGATATCACTGAGTTTTACCATTCTTACTCACAATCAGGAAATTCATATAATATTTACTTTTAGTTGTCAATGGTCAGAAATTAATGCAAACGTTAGTGATAGAATATGATTACTATACATATATATATATATATATATATATATATATATATATATATATATATATATATATGTGCGTGTGTGTATGTGTGTATAATGTATGAATATGTAGAATGAAAATAAATGAATATATATATATATATATATATATATGTGTGTGTGTGTGTGTGTAATGTTTAAATGCATTGTTAATGATTTTCAAAATGAAATGCATTAGAAATTAGAGATGTAGAATTTAACAAAAATAAAACACCAACCATATGGGCGAAATCTCAAACAAGACCTCATGGGAGGTTTGAATAGAACATTTGATCCCAATAAGAGATCAAGATTGCTTTTTTTCGAGGTACTTTAATTCAGCAACACTTTCTACGATGCAATCGTTCGGTAACTTAATAGTCACATACAAATTAAGTCAGTTTTTAACATCATACAGATAGATGGATGGAAATAAGTTCATTATTATCAGGTCGATAAATACAGTCTTAACTCTATTATCATTGTTCTGTTTTATTTTTTAAACTTTCAAAAGCTAATTTGTTAAAACATGCCCCAGGATCCCATTAGTACACACAGTTTTATAGGGTTACGCTGTGTGGTTCTGGAACTACGCAGTCAAATACAGATAGGCAGGTAGATATTTGGTGAATCGTAGAAGGATGAATAGAAAATCAGAAGATAGAATTGGAATATGATATGAATCTTTTATCATAAAGCCCTTTACCGTACAATCAGAAATAGTTTTATCTCTTCCAACGTCTCTTTTGTGTTGCACAGAGCAAGTTATAAACTTGCTCATTTCATATTTCATTATGCTTCCCCTGATCTTTATAGATGATTCAAAACTGTCCTGTCCAATTATTCATTTACTGAATAATTTCATTTGGTTTGACTTTCATGTCATACATAAGAGACTCAATTTTAAGATAGCAGACGATAATGTATTTTTCATAAAGTGAGTCATTTCTCCAATGTAAAGAAATCAGGGTACTGCAAAGACTGCACAAGCCAAGTATAATTATTGCCCATTAAAAGCAACGAAAACAACGCCAACCTTTTTCGCCTTTAGACCTCTTCTTTTGGGTTCTCTCCAAATTGCGAGACACTTCGTCTGCAAGAACCTCTTCAATAGAACCATTATTATAGTCATATCTAAGTTGGCGAGAAAATGGTCATCTTCCTAATATTGTCAAGTAGTCAAGGAATGTAATGAAATCAAAAGAGAATGAGGTCCTATCACAGGGCTTTTTGTTAGCACCCACCAAAAGCTAACGTCCATAATTCTAAAGAACGGAGAGATATGAATTCATCATTAATTATTTTGCATTGAAAATCATGAGGAATATGAATTCTTTTCTTCGTAATTTTACAGAATATATCTTGAGGAATATAAATGTGTTTTTGATGATTTTATGGAAGGAAGGAATTGTCACTGGTAAGAATTTAGTACATGCATTATTCAAAGAATACGGCTATTATGTGTATAATACAAATGCAGATTTTACTGTCTAGTTGCATCGGAAATCAGGAACGGATTTTCAATGATCAGGAATTATTGTAACCATAATTGACTGAATAGTGTCATACTTATAATGTAAAAACATTACTTATGATTTTACTATAGAAATGCAATGGGAATCAGGAATAAATAAATTGTCAATGGTTGGATATTGAATAAAGCATTACTGATAGAATATAACGATCATCATCAAAAAAAGGAGAAACTGTGGCTATTCTTTCTGACCTTTGATATTTTTTGGTTTCCAGTTTCATAAATTTCATCTGTGGATGACAACAGGAAACGGATTTGTCTTAACAATATTTCACATAATACAGACTCTACACAAACCTTCATATAACATATCATCATCATCAGTCTTTTAAGGTCCGTCGTTGGTCATACACCTTCCCCAGGATTCGTCACACTTCTCTATCACGGGCGTCACGGAGCCAGTACTTTCTGAATTTGTCAAGTTCGTCTCTCCATCTTATATTTTGCCAGCCTCAGTTGCACATGTGATCTCGGGGAATCCATGTTGTGAATCGCATTGTCCATCGGTTGTCCGCCATTCTTGCAACATGGCCAGTCCACTGCCATTTGAGATTTTTAATGGATTCTATGATGTCCTTGACTTTTGTCTTTTCTCAGATGTACTGTGCTGTCTTGTAGCCTCTCTATGTGAGGCCTAACATAATTCTTTCATGTGCACGTTGTATGGTTCTCAATTTGCGGATTTGTCTCTTGGTTAGGTTCCATGTTTCAGCTCCATAAGTAACTATTGGGAGGATGCACTGGTTATACACCCTTCTTTTTAGAGTACCATTGAATTTATCTCCTCTCCTGTTATGAAACAAATAGCATGCTTTCACTTTTCGATCTCCAACAGAAAACAGCAATACCGACCAGTGGAATAAAAAAAAAATTCGCAAGCATTTTTTCAAAATGCTCTCAATCCATGAGAACTTCGTTTCCTCGGGAAATTTGTGAGTTTTGAGAAAAGATTTTAAAGATATCTTTTTTTTTGGATGGAGGGTGGATTTACAATGTAACGTGGTCAAACTACACCCTAACTTTCCTAATTCTAAGATTTTTTTTTGTTTCCCTTCCTTTGTGAAGGTTGTAATGTTTTTTGGCAAGTTATTTTTGTTTCTTTCATTGAAGTTTTAGGGTGAGCCTTCACAGGCAGCTCTGCACGTTCAATCAGACTGATACACGTTCAACTTCGTAAATAGTCTCAATTTCTAAAGATTTTGATCAATAATATTAAAATCAAAAGTCGATAACATCTATTTGTAATACTATGCTGACTATTGACTGTTAATAAATGATTTATTCTAAAACTAACTTTTTATTCATGTGTTATTTGTGTTTTATGTATAGAATCTGTTTTTTATTGGTGTAGGATCTTGTTCTTTTTTGGGAAAGGCTGCTGTTAGCCTTGCTCACAACGTCTTCCTTCTCCTTGATTTCAAACCCATTTCTGTCGTCGAGTTATTCATAATGCATTTTATGATAAATCACTTGCACAGAAAAATCACTGTCAATTTTATTATACATATTATGGCGCTTTTCTATTTGTAACGCTTGCATTAATACTTGAAGGATGATAATCCATATCTTCATGACACAAATGCTCATATCTATGAACACGTTGGTATAAGTATGTGTCAACGATTTATGTATTTAAATGTTGTTGTTTTTTATGAAATTATATGATTAAGTATTGACGCCTGTTTACGTTTAATTTCCAAGAATCAGATTACAAGTGTGCACACGAAGACAATAATATACAAGGTATATCTGAGAATTATCCAACCATTAAACATCAACTAAAAATGCCTAGGGCGATGACAACCTAATCCCATCAATGTATCTGCATTGGATCGTTATTATCTCTCTTGTCGTCTTCTTGTTACTCTTGTCTCTGGTTTGAAATCTCTTTCGGATAACTTAGGAGTCAAACCTAGCCTATGGCAGGGGGACTGACAGACCAAGGTGATGCTTTGTTCTGCTGAAATACCCTACATATGACGTGAAGAATGCACTATTTCGCTTATTTTGAATACAGCGTAATAAATTCATATTTTGTTGCCAATGATAGTGTGGAAATGGACTTTTTTTAATTGGACAAGAAAGTCCTCGCTCAGAGAGTTTGGGGGGTGATTGAGATCCGTCTTGTTCTAACATAACGTATCGACCGATTCGTTCTACGACCTTCTCCCGGAGTACTATCATAAAGCAATGGTGGTAAGCAAGATGATCATTTTCTTGTTAGGCCAGAATTTCCATTGTGGATAGTACACCTGAAGAAGTCCGTAGAATGGATCTGTCGATATGTCGTGTTAGCAACAAAAACAACAAAAAGGCCGGGAAAAACTCTCTGAATGTTAATGGTCCTTCTTAAAAGTATAGACAAGAAGGTTAACGGATCCTATTTTCTTAGCAGCGGTTTTTCTTAAGATTTGTAAACATCTTCGACTAACAACCTGAGCAGTGGTGGATTAACCATAATGCTGAGTAGTCTCTGGCCTGGGTTCAACAAAAGAGGACAGAGAATGAAAAAATGATCTGTATGTACAAAAATTGTTTAATGATTAGTGCACTATAAATGTTACAACGATATAAGTCATTTAATGTGAGTGTCATTCAATTATCTTTAACAAAAGTTTGGATAGTAGTATGGGGCAAGAGGGGGGCTTTAAAAAGCTCAGCCCAGAATCCCAGAGGTAGTTAATTCGTCATTGTGCACAGCAATAAAGGGCTAAGTAAATTTTAAAGACACCTCTAAGATTTCCTTAGTATTGTGAAAAAAATAGTGCTGAGAAGGTTTGCGTCAATTCTATAGAGGTTATCTGAAGACTGGTAACCTTATAAATATCTAGGATCCTTTTGCTAGTCAACTGTTCAAACCCTGCGCCGTTGTGTGATCAGATGAATAAGTCTTCTTATGAGATCACTGCGTTCAACAATGACATCATGAAAAATAGATCCGAATTATGAATATTGTTAAAATTCCACCACCCTTTTCTCTCTATGCATGATTTCAAACTTTTTTCCTATTTGATCTGAATGGGAATTAATTTTGCTTTCGTAGACCTTGCAATATTAGGTGCAAATAAAAGATTACAAATTTGCAATAAACTTACATTGCAAATCAGACTCTCCACTAAAACTTAATCAAAAGAAGAAAAAAAAAACTCTTATTAGACATGATAAGTAGTAAATGTTTAACATCTCAGCCCTCGAGCTCAATTGGTGCTGCCTTTACGCACAACACATACGTAGATAGATAACAGAAACTCCCTGACCCTCAAAGATGTTCATGAGTCATTGAAGATATTTTGAATGTTATAAGTTTGGGAGGATGAAAGGGAATTATTGATCCAGTAACAGCTCTTCCTTCCACTATATCGTTCTCCGTCAGCAGAAAATGTATTTCCGCCTGACTGGCATCTCATTCTTTGATTCAATATGGAATAGCTTTTTTTCAATTAGGATAACAGCCGCCAATTTTGTTCGAATGGAAGCCAAATGTAATGCATACATAAGAGAGACAGAGATGGATTTGTAGGTTGACGGTTATGTAAGAGGATTGACAAAAGCTCAAACGCATACACACATGCACACACACACACACACATATACATATATATGTGTGTGTGTGTGTGTGTGTGTATATATATATATATATATATATATATGGGCAAGGGCTCAAAGGAGCAGGGACTCAGTCTGAAAAAAGGGCACTCCACTCATATTTTTGAAAATGAAATCTGCATATATATATATATATATATATATATATATATATATATATACACAAAAAAAAATTAAATATATATATATATATATATATATATATAGAGAGAGAGAGAGAGAGAGAGAGAGAGAAAGAGAGAGAGGGGGAGGGAGGGAGTAGGATACTTTACAGCTCTAAAGACTAAAAAAATCCAAAAATGTATAGTGTCATTTCAGTTTCAGTCACTTTTTTCCCAATATCCGTTGATGTAATTTCTATGATTTCAGACAGTGTTTTTTTTATATCTTATGCATACTTTGATATCATGGCAATATATATATATTTATATATATATATATATATATATATATATATATATATATATATATATATATATATATGTGTGTGTATATATATATATACATATATATATAAAATGCAATATCAGATGCGTGATGGGTTTATTTCATAAATTGCTCTATACATTCAGCATTAAACATCAAGTTGAGTTAAATTAGAGTTTGAAATATGGTAAAATCGAACACTTTTACGCATCTATTTATCAATCGCTGGGAGACAAGTGGATCAATGCAATCTGTTTTACGGGCAATTACACTACAACTTTATGACGTGCATAATATATTTGTTTTATTATACATCGCCCGATCTAACAAATTTTTTTGCCCTTTTCTGCATTCATAGTTGATTTCGATAATGGTTGAAATTTCGCAAAATGAAGTATTGCCTGATATTATTTGAGATTGGAAAAATCTTTTTCTATGAATTTCATATCTTATCCCCAAATTCACCAAACAGGAATCTAAAACATACAGAATCAATCGCCTGGATAGGCCCAACCTAACAGGGCAGAAACATTAACGTGTTTGTGTAGCGAATACACTTTCTACTATATGTATATATATTAAACTTGTTTGTGGTAAATATACTTAATATCCATTAAACTCAAGACATTGTTTTTTCCTTGTTTTCTAATGAAGTACATTTCTTAATTTTGACTAAAAGGGCACTTCTGATATGGAAGAGAGAAAGGTTTGGGCCCAAACAACCCGACCCGTGCGTATATAGAATTCTTCTAAAAATCATGTAAATCAGATTACAAATAATGTATATTTATGCATTAACGTGCAAAAATACATAAATACGATTTCTTATAAAGAATTTTATAAATGATTATATCTATACATGAATTTCTTCAAAGAAATAACTTCAATATATATAGAGATAGTTATTACTGATGAGAGAAGAACCGATGGATAGATATTTGCTGATAGCGAGATGGATGTTTATATAGTGGGATTAAAGACTTGAAGAAATGAAATAGTTGGATACATAAGCACAGAGAAAGATGAAGATAAATACATTCATGCATACATAGAAATATTATTAAGAAATTGATATATAGTCTGACGGAATAATTATAAATGCTTTATATGATTTGAAACTCAATTCAAAATGACCCCCTACTGTTACGCATTGGATGTGCCATTTATCCTAGACAATGAACAGAGATAAGGGGGTCTTACGTTAAGGCAGCTTTTTATCAGTCGCAGGCCCATTTCTCTAATTGTTTATTCTATTTACGCTGTCTACGCCACTTGAAACCTTTACTGTGCAACAACGAGAGGTCATTCCAAATAGAGTTTCAGATAATATAACGCCTTTATAATTATGCATGGGAACTTGAAAGCTTGTTACTCATCTGTAGAGTTCCAGTAATAGATATTGATCGTTTTTATTTGTATTCATAACACATAACTCCATCTCAACACAAATTTAGATGTGTGATAGTGAGAATATATACAAGGCTTTATGATGTCATTACCTTTTACAAGACTGTCGTCATTAAATCATGTTTACTTGAAAGTATGGAGGGGGGGTTTAAGTTATTCTATAAGATAAGCATACACAAAAAAAATGTGAAATATCCGTGATTTAATACGTTCCGACGGAAACTGCTTCAGTAGTTACAGTGCGATACAGTTTTTACAAATTCTTTTTTCAATCAATATCTCTCACTTTCTCATCCGATATATAATCAAATATATAGAAAGAGATGTTGGTAGAAAGAAATATACATACAATAGTTTTGCTCATATGAACCTTTATATATATATATATATATATATATATATATATATATATATATATATATATATATATATATATATATATATATATATATATATATATATCAAGGAGACGTAACCTTTGATTTCTTTAGAGAAAAAAATTCCTCTATAGATAAGAGAAATTGCAAATGATTTAAGGTATCTATTTTTGCAAAAAAACGTTGTTCAAGGACTTTTTATATTTTCAGCATGAAACCGAAAATCGAATGCCCATATTTTTTTGCATAAAACGCCTCAGCCGCAACTGTCACTAAAACTGTCAACATAGGTTTCTTCAGTTTAAAAGTCGGTCAGTTTGGCTGGTTGGTTATACATGTGTGTATCGAGCGTCCAGGTAGCACCATTGGAGCTAGATGGTTGAAACTTTCAATCCTTATTATGTTTAGAATTTTTTTTCCTCACTTCTAAATAGATACTGAATAGGGATTCAATCTACAATGTAACTTTATGCTGAATTGGTCCCTCAGCCTGTTTCTGGAAGCATTCATGCTTTTTCTTTGAGAATTTGGACTTTTACAGTGACCACAGCCAAACTCTTTTTTTCGATGTTTTAATTGATCCACTGTTACACAACATTGGCCAAAAGAAGTTGGTTAAAAGACGGTTTCTATTATGGGAATAACCAGACCTATCTTCTTTTTTTCTTTTTTTCTTCGCTTCCATATTTCCCCCATCTCATCGAAAGATTAAACAGTCTCCTGTATATTAAGAGAAAATATGACACTGCATATTTGGCAATTTTTCTTTCCATTTCGAACCATATGAGATTTGATAATTGGATGTTTATTCATTGTTTCTGTTGGAATTGTATGTTTATGCAGCACCGAGGTTCTAGCTCGACGCTTCAGCTGCAGTGGCTTCTTGTAAAAATATTATTTGATTGACTGCCTTCTTGTGCTAAAGGGCTCCAACTGTGCTTTTATTTATCAATATCTAGAAGACCAGCAGATTCATGCCTTTCCCAATCGCATAGATGAAAAATGAATAGCTGCAACCGAAACTCGAACTCAGTTCGTATCATCCGCACAACAACTTTATGACGTGCATAAGATATTTGTTTCATGATATATCGCCCAGTGTAATAATATTTTGAACTCTTTTCTACATCCGTGTTTGATTTCGATAATGGTTTAAATTTCAGATAACGAAGGATTACCAAACATTATCTGAGATTGGAAAATCTTTTTTTTTATGGATTTCATATCTTGTCCCCGAATTTTCGATCTCAAACTTTGCAATAACAGTCACAGAAAAAGCTCTGTAGACTTTCCTGAGGGTGCCTAGGGATCTACGCAGGTCTGCCCAGGAGTCTACGCAAACTTTCTGCAGGTTAAGCGACACCCATGCTAAGATTGGATCGTACAACTTGCCAATTAGTACACTACATACACTGAATTTTTTTTTTTTTTTTTTTTTTTTGCTCGAACTGTCCTTATCACATGGTTGTGCTGTGTAAGGAGATATGTATTAAAGAACTTTTTTTTTCATTGCTGCATTGTCAAATTGGTCGTTATTTTTCCCAGTAATTGCTCGGGTTCTTACTGCACACTGACAACAAAGAAAAAGTGTAAAAATCTCGGCGTGGACTGGGTGAAATATACCTCAAATCTGGCAAGAAAATAATGCTGAAGTGTATGTGGGAGTGTACAAGTGCTGGTCCAGGATGTGCAGGAGACCATTATTTATATATATATATATATATATATATATATATATATATATATATATATATATATAATCATCAGAACAGATACGTGGTAAACAACTGGGGATCCAAACAAGAGAAAATTTACACACTGTACCATAATAACGAAGTATATGTAAAACAGGGGAAAAAATGCTGAAGAAGATTACATAAATTGCATTGACAGATATTGGGAAGTAACTTAACTGACACTAGAAAAAAATCGAAAAAAGTTTTTTGATGTTCAGTCTTTAAAGCTATACAGCTTTTTAGATTATAAATACACACACATACACACACACACACACACACACACACACACACATATATATATATATATATATATATAAGATGATCAAAACATCAACAATGATTAAACACTGAATTTTAAAACTTTGAACATTGTATCAATATAATACACATGCATAAACAGACAGACACTCACACACATATGTATGTATATAAAAATGATTCGATATTGGTGCCGAATTCAACCTTACGCATCAGTTCACATTCGAGAAATCAGAAGAAATTAGAATAAACAACATGACAGACATTGTCAGAATTGAGTTTCAAAGTCACATCAGAGAACACATACATATTCATCAAAGATGTCGATTACAGATACAGATGCGACTGTTCAATTTCCAGGATCGAAGGAATTCATATCAGAGAATTTCATGAAATAAACATCTTATCACTCACAAAGAACGTATATAAGGATGTGTGCGTCTCCTCGTGCATTTTTGGTTTGCAAGTTCTCTTCATTACCAATTACTACTATAGTGACCTCAATTCTCATTGGGTACCCTATACCTTTGTCTTTTTGCTGTACGACGCTCAACCTTCAAGAACAAGACAATCTCATTAGCCCTTGAAATAAGGGCATACACCCAATGCATCCCCCAACAGTCCCCTATGGAGCTTGAACATTGATGTTAACTAAATAATAGGTCTTCAAACGAAGAATCATGCGACGTGTATAAAAAAGATCATGTTTAACATCACATGGAGTGATCACAAGTGTAGTATATCAGAGAAAAAATAAGAGTTGTGTACTTCATAGGTTATGTAAGAAAACTGAAATGGTTATTGCCAGGTTATGTTGCAAGAATGTCAGACGAACGCTGGACATCAAGACTCATATCATGGATCCCCAGAGATCATATGCGAAATTTTGACCGATGAGGAATAAAATGGCTAGACTATTTGGACGACCTCAGAAAATATTGTCCCCGTGTGGCCCAAGATTGAACGATATGGCGTTTCTTCGGGGAGGTCTACGCCTAACGATGGACGTTAGGAGAAGGATGATGATGATGATGATGATGATGATGATGATGATGAGCAATTATCATATATCAATGCTTTGGCGAGCTTATTTAGTTGATCGTCACTGTTGTGAGTTCGACCCTCAGTGGAAAGTCAATGATTGTAGGGACGAAGGATCGCACACGTGTTTTCCGAGTGTGTGTGGACTGTCGGGTATTTCACGCACAGACTGCATGGAATTAACTGACTAGATAAGAGCAAGACGCTAATGGAATGGGAAAACAGTTCAAAGTTTGGGAAAGGCAACTGAGACAGCCTCCGTGTTGGTTGTGGCATAAACAGGAAAATATAAGCTGAAAATTAGGAAGAAAGGAGCAGTGAGCTGGCCACCACTACTTACATACCAACCAGAGAGCTTCGTGGATAAAGGTTGAAAAGCTCATTAAGACATGAAACACCTAAAGGCCTCTTCTTCTACCCTCCTAAAAAACCTCTCCCCTCCACCTACCTCCGAAAACAAAACAGCTATGCAAGCCATAACTAGACTCTTGGAATTCGTATCGGTATATAAATCTAAGTATAAAGTGATGAAAAAACACATTAAATTATATTTTTTAAAAAGACATTGAATAGTGCGCTTGAGGAAATTTCAGAATGAATCGACAGCACCTTTCAAAATATACCTGTTTTGTTTTTTTTTTATATTGACAATATATACATTCACATCTTCCAAACTATTGATAGTTATCGCTTTTATACCCTGTTAATTTAACACGGCCATTTCTGAATCGTGTTCATCAAGAATTCACCGTAACCTTAGAGCATTCGATCAAAGAGTATCTATTTGAGGCACTAAGTAGATGTTCGTAGTTGATTAAATATGCATCTGACAAGAACAAAATCATCGGCCCAAAGGCAGAATTCAAAGAAGAATGGTCAGATGATCTGCAAGAATCAGATTGAAATGTGAAGAACTTGAACTTAGATCCTAAATCACCCAGGTCATCCATACTGTCTGTGGAAATTCACTCCTTATGGCTATTCACGGACAGATCTCGCCGGCTTAGGACGTGTAAAGGCATGTTAAACCGTCCCAGATCTTCGTTTGCAAAGTAATCATAAATATATATATATATATATATATATATATAAATATATATATATATATATATATAAATATATATATATATATATATATATATATATATAAATATATATATATATATATATATATAAATATATATATATATATATATATATATATATATATATATATATATATATATATATATATATATACGTTAGGATTTCAAATTTTTAAAAAAGCATTCATGATTATTCTGTCATATCATATATCAATTTCTTAATGATATAATTGCCCGCGTTAAATAACAATAGAGCAGTTCTGAACAGTGAACGGAAAGGACTCGATAAGTTGATAAAGCAATTAGTTGTCCTTCTGGATTATAAGCTGAATGTTCAGCTCAATTGTAAAAGCAACGTCACTTTGAGATAGCTTCTTATTTAACAGAGGGTTGATTCCTACAGTAGCCCATTTCTTTGATTTTTTTTCTATTTACGCTGTCTCGGCCAAATGACACATCTACGATGAAATAACGGGAGGCCAGTTCAAATATAGTGTTGAAAAAATAACGTATTTATAATTATTCTGTCGGATTATATACCCAGTTCTTTATGTAGAAAAAAAAGTATATACATGTATACATATGTGCGTGTGTGTGTATATCTGGGATTTTTTTTATTTTTCTGAACATTAGAACTTCTTCAGACTCCTTCCGTAGTCGTTCAAGGAGCTGAACTGGAGACTGGTAAGTATCTCACATGCAAAGTTTGCCTCGAGCCAACTTGTAAGGGGAGAGGGGTGCACAGAACTTTCTTGGCGCAGAGGAACAGGGAAAAAGCGGATATGCACGCATTGCTGTCATATTCTGCAGTCTAAGGTTTGCCTGATAAGTCATTCAAGAACTCATGCAAGACAGACTGGCCTAATGTCATTTCCAAGGTGTAATCGAGTCTGCCGGTGGCAGTCAGGTTTAACTAAATATATTACCATAACATGGACCGGTAACAATGCTGATCATCACAAGTTGCTATGCTGGTGTCAAACAAGTGTATCATCTCTATTAAAAGCTGCAATTTACCCGCCGGGGTTAAAAGCCATTCCGGAGATCACGAGAGAAAGAATGAAAATTATCTGGAGTGCAAACAGTAGTTATAATTGTTTGTAACACACATACACGTACACGCACACACACACACACACACACACATATATATATATATATATGTGTGTGTGTGTGTGTGTGTGTGCGTGTGGTACAAATCAGGCTTGCAGTATAACATAATATAATAATGTATCATTAATATAAAGCCACTTCTGAAATGTAATGGATTTATTTCATAAGTGCTCGATGAATACAACTTTTTACAATTGGAGTTAATTTGCTTTAGAGTGGAGCTGGAAATAAATAGTGGAATGTGGATTCGCTACACAAAGTAGCTCATGTTTCTGCCCTCTTCAGGGCTCATCAGATTCACCTGATAAGGGCAGAAACATGAGCTACTTTGTGTAGCGAATCCACATTCTATCTATATATATATATATGTGTGTGTGTGTGTGTGTGAGTGTGTGTGTGTGTGCGTGCGCACGCATGTGACACGGATATATATATATGTATATATATATATATGAGATGTCTGTGTACATAAATAAATATGAACGCATATGTATATATGTGTATGAGATGTATACATATATACATATATATATATATGTGTGTGTGTGTGTGTGTGTGTGTGTGTGTAATTATGAATCGCATTATATTATATACAAAATCTTATTCGAAAGTATATTACACAGTTAATGTATCACTTGGCCTAGAAAACATAAATAGAATCAACAATTGAAGAAAAAAGTGGCTGCTGTAGGAATGGAACTTGTGAGTGTTAGGGTAGCCAAATATATATATATATATATATATATATATATATATATATATATATATATATATATATATAGATAGATAGATAGATAGATAGATAGATGGATAGATAGATATAGATATATAGATAGATAGATAGATATATAGATATATAGATAGATAGAGAGAGAGAGAGAGAATTAACTAGCAATTGATTAAAACAATTATTGCTCCCAATTAAACAAACTGAAGACAGTAATTGGCGGAAAGCATCCATGATTAGAGAAAGAGGAAGAGTGAAATATTTCATCAGGACAACACAAGACTGAATTTCCTTCGATGAATTGGCAAAAATTGTCGCTGCTTGTGCTGAAATGATCCATTCCTCGGCAATATTCAGCAGACATTGCCACCCAGGATCATCATTTATTCCCATCCTTCTCAAAAAAATCTTGTTACGACATAAATTCTAATTCCCTTCAAGATTACAAAAGACAGTATCAGTTCTTTGTTGGGAAAGATTAGAAAGTGTCCTGGGAGGACAGAATTATCAATAACCCTGAAAGGTGGATGAAGATAGCAGAACTGAATCGAAAATTTTCATTAGGCTTTAGATTTATTGATTTGCCCACGTACATAGGTAAGTTATTTTCTTGATCATCCTGCTATGTTTTACTGGCTCTCTCCATTTTGATTTTGATTTTGACATAACCGTGGATTCTCCATTTCTTCATATAATCAATTTCTCTGTCTACCTTTATTTACTTTCTCGTCTGCTTGAAGATATTGGAATATAAGAATGAAGAAGACACGAGGATATTATTTGCACTGACTGAACTATCAGGATTGACGTCAGTACGCATGAGCGAAATTCATACCCTTGGTAACTGGTATTGCAGGAATCTTGAATTTATGTCTTAATGGATAGACAGTAGAATGTTTGCCAAAGGAAATATAAGTTAATTGGATCTATTAGTTTAGCATAAGAGGAACAATGAAAACTGGACATAGAATGACGAGACAAGCCATCAATACGTCACAATCACCAATCAGTTTCGTCCCAAGTTGGGGCCTCATATCAGTGAGGGGTGCCGATGTAAGTAGATCTGTCATCAGAAAAGCACTGAAACGGTGCTCATTCCCACCCGACGATCTGCCTGCAATTGGCTACACTCGGACAAGTGAGTTATTCTCAAATACAGGAATACCTCGTATAGTGCGATTTGGGTTAGTGCTAGTTTTGACGTAGTCCGTTTAAGGTATTGAAATAAAAATCAATGTAAGTATATGCTGGAAAAAAATTCATTCATAATATTACCAAGAACAGTGCAGTTTTGAACAATACGCGAAATCTCGAAATCAATCACGGCACTAATCAAAGTATACCTGTATTTTGAATAATTTTGTGACTTGCGCCGGTGTCATGCTTTCTACTCATCTAATCATGCTCAACAGGACCATTCAAGACCAGCCATTCCTTTAATGTGTGATAGATTTTATAGAAGTCAGACATCTTGCCTTTTAAACATTAACGTACGAACTTTACCGTTCAGTGTCAAACTTTGGTCCAAGTCTGGAGTTGACTTTGTTTTTCAAATGTTACAATAACAAAAATAGGAGCAGTCTGCATCAAATTTAGGGGAGTAAATTCTTCAATGTATGTCCGTGCCATCACGTTAAACCAAACCTATACGTAAAATTGATATTCTTCTTTCAAATTTGAATGGATAAAAGTGATTTTATTTTTTCTATTTTGTACAATATGTCAATTGGAGAATAGAATGATTTATAATTCAATTTTTTTTCATGTCATTCTTTTTCGTACTTCGTTGGTGTCGTTTTAGTCGGACGCGATTGTAACTTGCGGTAATCAGTACTTCATTGATATCTTTTTGACTGATGCCTTTTTGTCTTGATGCCCTGCGATCAGTCATTGAGTTGATGTCTTGATCAAGTTGAAGTTTACGAGATTTCCAAAGTCTTTGATATTTGAACATCGATTGGACAATGAATCTCCATGAAATCACCAAAAAAAGAAGAAATCAAGCGTAGAATCACTACAGGTCTGCGATATTTCAGTAAGGCAAGATAAACCTTCAAGAATAAGGAAATTCTATTAATCCTAAACAGAAAGGTACACAATCAATGCATCCTCCCTGAAACATGGAACCTTAGCAAAGAATTGACTCCCAAACTGAGAACTATGCAACGTGTAGGAGAGAGAAGCATGCTCAACCTCAAATAGAAAACATCAAAATAGAGTGGAAAAGTCATCCTAGAAACATGTAGAATCTGGATTATCTGTGAATGTTATTAATAAAGCCCCCAAAAGGTCAAAAAAGCCCTTTTTCCCAAAAATAAAATTCAAAAAGTCATTTGCTTAGAATGGACGTATAATCCGACTGATATAATCACAAATCGCATTATATAATTTTGAAACCTTATTTGAAATTATCTCCTGTTTTTTATCATTGAATGCGTCATTTGGCTTAGTCCTTCAATAGAAACTGTCACATAACAAATATTTTTGTGCAGTATGCCATGTTGGGGGTGATCTATTGGGAAATTGGCAAAAGGGATGATCAATGAACCAGTTACGTATCACTAAAAAAAACATGTGAATTTACAAAGAAAACAAGAGTAAAAGCTGCAGAACACAAACTAAGGGGCTGATTTAGCATAAAATTACATTGCAAACTGACTCCCCTAAAAATTTATTTGAAGAGAGGATTTTCAAGAAAACTAAATTTCTAGAGATAGTAAGGCGTGGATTTTGAAATATTCCGCCCTCTAGCTTGATTTGCAGCGTATACGTGTGATACATATACACACATATAATCAGGCAGACCAACTTGAAAACTTAAGAAACATATGTTGACAGTTTTGGTAACTGTTTTGACTAGAGGTTTATTAGTATAGCATGTAGCCACATTAAACTTTCCGCAGTAGCAACTATAGCACCACCGTTGGCTTTTATTAGGTGTTTAATAAGTTTAGCAAGATCTGTAAAGGTGAAGCACGTAGTGAGCATCAAACTCTCTGTAATAGTAGAAGTCTACGTAACTGTCCTACTAAACCCTACTCCACATCTAGGCATCCTCCTTCAATCATCGCATTGCTTCTTATTTTGAAGATTCTTTGATTTATTTTCTATTTGTTTGATCCAAATCTTTGGAATCGTACAGAGCTATGAAACCCTTAAAAAATGAAAATCAAACGAAAAATCACCGGAGGGTGGCAAGCTTTCGATAGATCAGGATCAAAGAAAAGATCACAACCAATGCCTTCTACCCTTGGTTACCTATTGAGCTGAAACAGGGAACCTTGCCAGAAGATTGGTCCTCAAATCCAGAACCATGCAACGTGCACGCGATAGAATTATGGTCAACTCAACGTGGAAAGATCACAAGATTACACAGTATTTATGAAAACTAACAGGGGTGAAAGATATCTCACTACAAATAGGCCGGTCATATCGTAAAAATGTCGGACAACCGCTGGACATTATGACTCACAATTGATATCCCTAGAGATCATATGCGAAATCGTAATCGCAAAAAATAAGGGTGGTGTGACGATCTGAACAGGTTCAAATAGTACTGGCCTTGCAGCGTCCTCGATCGAGATGAATGACGAATATTGTGGGATATATGTATCCAACGACGAACGTTAAAAGGCTAATGATGATGATTATGATGATTATGATGATGATGATGATGATGACCTAAACCAATTGTACAGCACCATTATCCTTCATTGGTTGCAAGGTTCCAACTTTCAAAACTCCTGATTCAGAGGGGGGGCCCTGAACCCCGTTCCCAACAAGAATGCCTATGATGATGATGATGATGATGATGATGATGATGTCCACCTAGGCGGTAGTTTTTTCACTTCACTTTTGCTGTTACAATAAAAGGAGAAAAATACGTTTTGCGTTTGTTTTATCTGACAGCTGCAATATAGGCAGCATGCACCCCCTCCTTGTCTCTCCTGCATCCCAGTCACCTGTAGCTTCCGCGATTCTAGCCTCTGCTAAATCAGCCTAGCATGTAATCATTTCGATTCTGGGGGTCTGCGGAAGCTCCAAAAAAAAACTCCCAGATAAATTAATGGTAATTGCTTTTTAGCTATTTCAGTATTACGAAAGGTTTTTATAGGAATGCTCCACTTTGAGATATTTAGGGGAAACCTATATTATATTGCTTACGGCAATCCATCTACTTTATAACAATTTTTGTTTGTTTTCTTTACTTATTCATCCCCGTTGTGGATTCCACTGAGTGGAATATATTAAGTTGTTTTTGTATTCGTGTTTTTCTTCTAGAAATGTTTCAGTCTGTAATGGACTTTATCTCTTCCTTTGGTTATCTATGTTGCTCACAGTAATTTTCATATTAACGATAAACGTTTTATACAGTATTTTTTTATCTCCTGCTTTTTGTAATATTTTCCATATCAGAACTGACATGATTTTAGCGATTCATTTGGAGACTCTTGATGATATTTGCAAACGTTTGTTATGTATGATGCCGGTCAGGACTGTCGACATCATCGAAATTTTTTGTAAACAATATCCTCAAAAATAAAGTGAAATCTACCACACTTTTATCATTAAGATGATTTAATAGGATCTCCTGGGCAATTCAAGAAAAATCATTATTTACCAACTTCCATGAAGTAATTTCAAAAGAAAAATTGTAAATATGACCCAGACATAAAAATTAGTGCCCTGCACTTATATTTGGTTGAACAATCAATGCTTACAAATGTTTCCTGGACGTGTCAACTTGTAATTTCTCGCCCTTGATCAAGATCTCTAGGGTTTGCGACATTCTTGCTGTGTACGGCACGCATTGAAAACGGTTTTCTACTTTCTTGAAAAATTTTCAATGGAATAAAGATTAGGAATCGTTACTGGACAATATAAAACAGTCTGTTCCTGCATTCCGAGCCATTCTTGAGCGATCTCAAGTGTGTTTCCTTTGAGGTTTTGTCGTGCTGGAAACTCATGATGTTTGGACCAAACCTAGTTTTCTTACTGTACAATCTTACTCTACAATCCTTCAGTAATCTTCTGAATCCATGATTCTTTCGATACAGAAAGTAATATTGACACCCTGCCTTTATATTTGGTTATATTTGGTTGCTTGCCCCCTTCGGCAACAACGACCGAATGATGTTTTTGAAGCCATCAATAAGTTTTCATAATTCTTTCGATACAATTCCTCCCTCTCCAATAATTCTGACCAGTTCTGTATGTCACCAGACCAAAAGTGTATAGAATAATTGTATTGCTCCGTTTTGTTATGAGATATCGAGCCAGATTTGCTAGGCAGGTAACCCTAAACTTGGCAGTTTTTGCAAGCCTCTCAGAGTGGAGCTAAACGAATGAAAAGCTTTTTTTTAAAGTTCATTCTAAAAGCTAACATCCATAATTTTTTAGTAAAGAAGCTTAAAAGAAGAGATTAAGTTGAATATCCTCTAATCTACCAACTAGAAACTAGACAGCAATTTGATCTTGGGAGAACTAAACATTCCAACCTTTCTACTAAATGGTCAGTCTTTTATATTTTTTGATCGTATTCCAAATTAATCAAGTCATTAGATATTTGCAGCCAAGCTCATGCTGTCAAAAGTTTTTAATAAGAGAAAAAAAGCAATATAAGGCAGAGCATTTTAGGACTTTTTCTTAATCATGATCAAATTAAGATTTCCACAATCAATGGGAATTGATATTTTAAATTTAATCTAGTAGACCCCGTGTTGGGGTCAAGGGTCAGAGATAAAGATATGCTCAGGGAATAGAGTTATGTTTATAGTTATTGTTTTTATGCAACGAAAAGGGCCAGCACAATTTTGCAGAAAACGTGAAAATTCAACTTCATCTTTTTTTCTTTCTTTTTGAGCTTCAGTATTTTAAAATTCTTGAGATCATCAGAAATTTAAAATACTTAAGCTAAAAAAAAAAAGATGAAGTTTTCACGTTCTCCTCAATTAATCCTAAAAAGAAGGGTGTATAACTAATGCATCCTCCCAATAGTCACTTATGGAGTTGAAACATGGAACCTAACCAAGATACAGACCCGTAAATTGAGAACCATCCAACGTGCACATGAAAGAATGATGCTGGGCCTCACTTGGAGAGACCACAAAACAGCACAGTACATCCGAGAAAAGACAAGAGTCAGGGACATCATAGAATCCATTAAAAATCTTAAATGGCGGTGGTCAGACCATGTTGCAAGAATGGCGGACAACCGATGGACATCACGACTCACGACATGGATCCCATGTGCAACCGAGGCTGACAGAATATAAGATGGAGAGACGAGCTAGAAAAGTCTAAGAAGTACTGGCTCCGCGACGCCCACGATAGAGAAGTGTGGCAAATCCTGGGGAAAGTGTATGTCGAACGATGGACGTTAAAAGACTGATGATGACGATTTTAAAATTATGGACGTTAGTTTCTATGGGCACTAACAAAAAAGACACGATTTTACAAGACTACAAACTAGAAACGTATACTAAACATTTGTTCTATGTGTAGATACCGATATGTAGATATAACACATTTAATGCAACTTCAGGACACTAGATAGACGCGTTTTGAAGAACATGCATATTTTATCGATGAAAAAAAAACGTCCATCTTTGCATGATTTCGTTCAGCAAAGGAAACCCTATCTCAACTCCGAGGCTCTACCTGGCTATCTAAAGAAGGTGTTCATTATTTATTCATCTAGGATAAGTCCATTCCATTTGAAATGACAAAATTCTGGCATATTGGCAGCATCTTCACGAGGGGGCCTTGGCACACACTTAAGGATCAGGAAGAATTCGCAGGTCGATTGCTCCATGAATTCTATTAAACCAGTCTCCGCAGAGTCACGATGCTGTTTCGTTTAAAAGATTCTCTGAGAAGCTTGCCGTCAGCAGTAAATGTGAGGTTTGCTGAAAGGAATGTTGGAATTGGAAGTGTGGATGGCCCTAGCGTTTAACGATAAAGATAATGGAATCAGTGAACCGAGTTCAATCTCATGCTGTGACAGTTCGCATTCGCTTCAAAGTAATGCCCATCGGGGAGACGTCAGTCTACTTCTTGCAGCTTAGAGTAAATAGCAGGGTAGTCAAAGCTCCTAAGCCCTATAAGCCAGTCCATTTTGGGCGTAAAGCTTGTATCCCTTCTCATGAAATCCCACAATTGCTACAAATAATGATTGGATCGACATTGATTGCAATATTATGTGGTGAAGTCACAAGACAGTACAGTCTGAAATTTTAAAAAAAAAAAAAAAATTTTTAAATTAAAAATTTTTTTTTTTAATTTAAAAAAAAAAACAGGAGTTAAAAAATCATAGGAGCCTCTTGGAAGCTCAAATGGCAGAGGGCAGGCCATGTCGCAAAAATTACATGTAATTATTGGAAATCGTGTCTCATAACCTGGATCCTGAGATATTACATGCGAAATAGTTGGCTGAAAAAAATTGAGATGGTGTGACGATTTAAACAGACTTGGTGTATTTTGGCAACGTGATGTTCGCGATAGAGAGATCTGGCGAATCCCAGGAGCTCTATGTCCAACAACGGACACTAAAAGAATGATGATTTTGGTGGATAGTTCAAAAAATGGAGACAAAAATCGCTGCCCAGCGTGTCCTGCAACACTGGAATCTGTTTTGTATTACTGGGTTTTAGAAATGTATTCAACTTTTTAAACATCTCTGTTTACAGAATAAAAGATGGAAGGATAAAAGTCGGCCATAGTGAACTCTACGAAATAAATGTGGAATATTCTCAGTTAAAGAGTCGATACGATTCCATTAATTATCCATACGAGTATCCTAATTTCTGTTGTTTGATCACAATATTTCAGTCGTTACGCTCTATGGACTAGTATTTAGTATATTGTGAAGCTCTGATTTATCCGAACCCACACGAGAACAGGATATGACACAAGGTCAGTTCAATCTAGGGGAACTTCCTCAAATATTCTCTTTAGTCCCCACAGCTATTGTTGTTGTAAAGACAAAAAAGCACTTGATTTGATCACAGGGCGAACCCAGATCCCACTGGACCGGATTCCACAGAGCAATGTCAATCGCATCGCATATACGCCCGGTCAAAAGTTTGGATGATCAATTAACTAAGATAATGTGAAGCTTTAAAGTATAGTACATCCACAATTCCATTATTCAAACTAGAATCTTCATCTTTGTTTTTTTTTTTCTAATCACTATGTTTTTAGCGTATAAATCAATGGAAATTCATTCGCTGCTTTACTTCATTTCGTCTGACGAAGAATTTCGTAGAAACGCTCCCCTTTCGGATAGTTGGGAAAACCTGTACTGGAAAACACTCGTAGATTACCAGATTTAGCACACCTTGCAGGGAGCAGGAAAGGATAATAGTTTTAATGATCATGGGATATAATACCTTACAAAGAAAATGGGATGGAAAAAATCCTCATTTTAGCTCTAAGAACAATACTAAGAGATTCGCAAAATGTTATGATCAAAACAAAAAGATTAGGATACTCGAATGATTTGTAAAATCATTTCTAATTTTTCTACTCAAGGCTTCAGGAAACGCTAAGAACGTCAAAGGATGCAGTGATCGAAGCATAATGATTAAAACAACAAAGATTAAGATACTGATCGGAATAATCATATCAATATTTCTGCTTGTGGCTTCAATCAATTTCTAGAGGGCCGGAGCGTGTACTGGTCAAAATGTTAACCAAAAGTTGAAAAGATTAGGACAGTGGTCTGAATGACTAATGGAATGATTTAAATATTTCTGCTAAGTAATGCTAATCAGCACGGAGAACGCCCAAAGATTGAGTTACTCGTCTAAATTATTGTTGAATGATAGCAGTATTTATATTCAAGTCCCCGGTTCCCAACTGGTGTGATTACCAGTGCATTGTATTCCCCAGGGAATGAAACTTCTTTACTAATTTAACCATGGACACGATAACCAGGTTATCAGATAGTGTCTTTTAACATATGAAGTGCCGTCTTGATTAAATCTTAATTAAACGTTGATCCTAAAGGTATCGTCGAAGGTAAACAAAGATCCCCCAACTTTCGATCCGAGTTGTATATTGAATGAATCTCAATCTACCGTCTTCAGGCAGTGGTAACCAGGATTGGGTGGAACACGAATGCGTTATATTGGTTTTTGTAAGTCCACTTGTGGGTGGGATTCAATGGCTGTACAATCCGTCATTTGCTGCGTGGAGTGGCCCCGAATGACCAAGGCGTTGGATCGAATTTTATAAATACGCTTGTTGACCGAAATTCCGTGACTTTATGGTCCGTTAAGTGGACATATTGGAGGTAGAGAGCAAGATATGCCATTCTTGAGTATCGACCCGACATAAATCGACCTTTGGTTGACAAACTGACATATATATATATATATATATATATATATATATATATATATATATATATATATATATATATATATGAATCGGTTTTTACTTACAAATGCAAAAAAAGGAAACCAACAAAACGAATTGAAAATCAACTTCATCATCAGGCATTTATTGTTGTAGTTGTACATAAAGCTTCCTTAAGATTCTCCAAAACTCTCTATCATGAGCGTCTCGGGGCCAGTACTTTCTGATCTTGGTCATTTTGTCACGCCATCTTATTTTCCTCCGGTAGCGGTTTCGCATGTGATCTCTGGGGGGCCATGTTGTGAGTCGTGATGCCCACCAGTTGTCGAACGTTATTGCAACATGACCAGCCAATTACACTTGAATTTCCTAATGGTTTCTATGATATCTAGGACTCCTGTATTTTTCTTATATACTTGCTGTCTTGTGATCTCTCCATGTAATGTTGAGCATGATTTTTCATGTGGACGTTGCATGGTTCTCAGTTTTAAGGTCAGTCACTTGGTTACGTCTTATGTTTTAGCTCCATAGATGAATATTGGGAGGGTTGTAGACCTTTCTTTTTAAGACAAATAGGATCTTCCCGTTTCTGACAGTTGAACGTGCTTGTTCAAAAGTTTGCTTGATTTCTTCTTTTCAGGACTTCATGGGGGTAGTTGTCCTAGATTGACGTAGTGGTGTACTTTCTCCAGTTCTGCGTTTTTAGTTTTGTTCGTTTGTTTTCAACATGCTTGATTTACTGCAATTCACATGAAAGCTGTAAATATTCTGTGTGAGTTGGTATCGCTTAGCTGTATCCTTATTTTTTTGGAGCTGAAAGGACCCCGAGTCTTTTTGTAGGCTGAAAAAAAGATATGCCGTGACGGTATATATGCTCCAATACTTTGACATATACAGGGTCAACACGTTGTAGAATGAAAGCATCGATGACCTTGGGAATTTCCACTGAGTCAAAAGCTTTCTAAAAATCGATAAATGCTACGGCAAGTAGAATATTTATATTCTGCTGCTTTCACTTTTAATGGAGTTATTGAATAGTGGAGTAGCTTCCAAAGCCAGCTTGTTCCGGTCGTTGGTTTTCATCTAGCGTTTTGGTGATTTGGTTGGTGATAACTTTGGTGAAAAGTCTATTGATGCAGTTGAGTAGGCTTATAATCTCTTTTTTCAAAAACAGCATTATGATTGCAGTGTTCCAATATTTTGTGACTTTGCTTTATTTGGGGAATAAGTTGAATAGAATTGCTAGTTTTATAATGATGACTTTACCAGCTTTTGGGGGGTAGGTCGGTGGTGACGTTATCTGGTCTAAAGGATCTTCTCTTTTTTCGCTTGTTTAATGGCTTACTTCATCTTCCATCGCGTAACTCCAAAGAAATCGTGGGACTGATTGCTCATGTCTTGCGTATCTTGTTCATTTTCCTGATTTTCAGAAAGAGCCATGGAAAGAGCAATGTTTTGGTTAACTCGAAGAATCAATAGAGATCACGGGGGAAATAAAGTGAAAGATATACGAATGATAAAGCAACAAAAGTTGAGATGGGAGGGACAGGTGGCGAGTAATGACAAGTGATGGAACAAACAGCTTACTGATTGGTACCCATGAAAAGGAAAAACAGTGCAAAAAGACCAGACACAAGATAATATATATATATATATATATATATATATATATATATATATATATATATATATATATATATTACATTTTCGAAGTACCAGAATTGGAGACGCAGAAAGGAAACAAAACAAAGCAAACAACAATCATAGAATGGTGGGAGAAGGCAATAAAAATTTCAAGAAAGAAAATGAGGAAGAAAGAAAGTGAGAAAGAGAGGGAGAAAGAAAGTAATAAAGAGACAATGTGGTAAAGTGTTGGGGTAATAGCTAGAGAGTGAGACATGTGGAGGCTAACATTTTAGGTGACAAAACAGACGAATGCATATATGTATATATATATATGTATATATATAAATATATATATATATATATATATATATATATATATATATATATATATTCCGCAAAGTTTTACAGTTTTAAACACTAAACATTACGAAACCTTTTTAAAATCTTTTTTACGTCATTTCAGTCACTTATTTCCCAACATTTGTTAATATAATTCAAGTAATTTTCTTCAGCATTTTCTTGTGTTTTCCATATATTTTGTTATCATGGGGCCATGTGTAAATTTCCTCTTTTGGGGATCGTCAGTTGTTTACCATGAGACCGTTTCGGTGATTTTAAAAACAAAACAGTGTTGATCAAAAATATATCTAATTATACAAATACATAAATGCATACTCGTAGTTGATGTATATTTAAAGAGATATCAATGTATGAACAGATCCTATAATAAATATAAAATATAAACATTGACAGCGAAAAATGTAAAATTTTTACCGTCAACTATTCGAATATTTACCACATTTTAAAAGTAACTGATTAGATTCATCACCAGTCTGAAAAAGTGTTTACATTTGTGGCTGGTTTTATATATATATATATATATATATATATATATATATATATATATATATATACATACATGTATATATATACATATATATATGTATACATACTTATATATATACACATACATATATATATACATACATATATATATGCATACATACATATATATATACATATATATATATATATATATATATGTACATACATATATATACATATACATACATATATATATATACATACATATATGTGTATATATATATATAGATATACACATACATATATATACATACATGTATATATATATACATATATATATGTATACATACATATATATATACACATACATATATATATACATATATATATATATGCATACATACATATATATATACATACATATATATACATAAATATATATATATGTACATACATATATATATACATACATATATATATATATATGTACATACATATATATACATATACATGCATATATATATACATACATATATGTGTATATATATATATATATATATGTGTGTGTGTGCGTGTGTATATATATATATGAGAAAACAAGTTTTAAGAATGCATATTTTTTCTAAGTAGATTATCTCTTTCCTAAAAAATGCAATAAGCTAATTCCCAACATAGAATTTATATTTGGTTAAGTAATTTATTTGTCTTTTAGTTTCTTCCGATTTTTTTGATAAAATCCATTTGGTTGAAATCGTACAAATTATAACCTTCCACGTTTTCTTCAAGTTTGTCAAGAATTAAATCCTGTGATTCCTAATACGATTAAATCGTAGAAAATCCAAAAATATTTCGGTGAGGATTTTCTGATTTTTTATATACAACGCAAAATGCAAGGATTTTCAAAATTCCTAAAATAAATAGACAGGGAAAAAGAATAGATAGAATGATTTTTGAAAAATTTTGTTGAGACGCAGACGAGTACACAATTGTTATCAGACAAAATTAGGGCAGGTACAATTGAATCATATATGTATAGAGTAGACTTTCACTAATTCTGCTACTTGCAATCCGGTTCCCAGATTAATTCGTCACTGATTTCAATTTCTCAGCTCTCAGTAGTCATAGATTTCCAAGAGCAAAAAAAGTGAATATTGAGAAACCGGCCTTTTGGCTCCTTAGGGTGGTACAGTGGTTATCAAGCTAGCTTCGCAGACTATGACTAATGTGGTTGTTACAATCCTAAGTGGATACCTCAAACCAATGGCCTTGTGATGTATCAAACATACAAAATACTAATATAAAAGATTCCCACTCGTCTCAGGGTGGTTCAGTTTCCTATAGTTGCAACCTCATGCCAAACAAAGCGAGCTTGGTAAATAACTTTTATTGCTTTTCAGTATCTTGTATACAAAAAACATACCAACATGTAATGGTAAAAAAAAATGTCCAATCCCTCAAGACTCTTATATTCTGGTTTGCATGTTGCATGCATGAGCTTAGTGATCCTTAAAAATCTAAATTCTGGTCGAGACCAGGACTTTATTCAAACAAGTTTTTAAGATCTTTCGCCCTGACAGAATGCAATGCCAGCTCTACCTAATTGCTCAACTTAGAGTGTACTCAAATGACATGTACAGCTGTCAATAAAATCTTGCATTATCCTCTCTGTCTCTTTTTATTTTTTTTTATTTCCTCGTGAACAGTGTGTGACAATCTACTTGTGGTTTGCTAGGCCCATCGAAGCTTCGCTACACTTTTTATACTGGTACATTTAGATATAAAAACCAAGACCGACAAAATATAAGCCGGCGTAACGAACTAAACACGTTCAGAAAGTATTGGTTCCGCAACACCCATGACAGAGAAATCTGGTGAATCTTGAGGAGGGTCTATGTTCAACGACTGACGCTAAAAGGATGATGATGATGATGATGATGATGATGATGATGATGATGATGATGATGATGATGATGACACAAATCAATTGTACTGCACCATTATCCTTCATTGATTGCAAGGTTCCAACTTTCAAAACTCCTGATTCAGAGGGGATGCCCCTGACTCCCGTTCCCACATGAATGCCTATCCGAATATATTAATGGGTCGATTATATTGCTAAATCCAAAGTAAATATCAGTATCCGAATTCCTTTATTGATTGCTGCAGTTCGGGGTCTCTTACGTCTTCACCAATATTTCAATGGTTCAACGTGATAATTCATAATTGCTTGCTTTTAATTCTCGATTCCTTTTCCGTCTCTGAGATTTAGATAAGATCCTGCTCACATACTACCACAACCATCTTGAAATGCACATTCACACACACACATACGTACACTCATTTATCTATATATAATTGAAGAAATCTGTGTGTGTGTGTGTGTGTGTGTGTGTGTGTAAGTACTTCGGTTTCTTGACAACTGATTTCATGTCGACATTTGCCAGAAATTAGTCAGTGCACAAGGCATTGCAGTGTTGACTTTGAAATTGTTCTGATCTGCAGTTCTCGGGAAATCTAATGGAAAATGTTTTTTCAAACTACAGATTATAGATCATAAGTATAGATTTAGATATAAAATATCTAACTTGCCAACACTACAAAAAGTAACTGAAAGGATCCGAAGAAATGCTGAAAAATAATTCACATGACAATAATACCAAGCTGCTCGTTATTTTCGATTTTTTCCATGTTGTATTTTTTCAAATCCGAAAAAGTGGTTGAAAATTAAGTTTCGTAAAGTAAAGGATATCTATATTAGATTGTTCAAAAAAATAATTTTCAATGGCGTGATAAAATGTGGTTAAAATGTCATAATGATTGAATCTTTGAGTTTGGCATTAACATTGAAGACATTCTGTCTAATATACTTATAGTATAAGGTGATGGATATGTAATCAAACAGAATAATCATGAATGTGTTATTTAGATTTGAGACTCTATTTGAACGGCATCAATTTTTTGTGTGGATATGCCAGTTGGCCTAGACAGCATAAGTAGAATAAACAAGTAAAGAAATTGGCTGATGCAGGAATTGAACCTGCGTCTAACAGGAAGCTGTGTTTACGCAGTGCCACTCTTGGTAAATTTAATGAAGCATAACTTGAAGGAACATCATATAGGCGTGGTTTGTCCTAGAAGGAATGGAACTTTCCAAACGGTGCACCAAGGAAACGCTTTAACGTACTCACTACTGATATTTTGAATAGCGTAATTTTGAGCTTTTGTATGAAACAAACCTGCATAGCGCTGCGTTGGTTGATATTTGAGCTGACTTTGCAAGTGAATGGACGTTGATCACATTGAGCAGACGCATTCAGGAATCATAGCCCGAAAAAAATTTTAACTTCAAAACCTCCATGGACAGTCAGGCGACGGGAACCACTGGAATATCAGTTATAACACTATAGAGAATAAAAACAGGAACCTCAAGTTCAATGAGGCGTCAGCTATAAAGATTTCATTTCCTGGTCCAGTGGAAGTAATCTTATCGAGAAACACTCTTTCAATCAAGTTTTTACTAGATCTGACTCGAAACAGCTGATAAAACAGATTCAAAACATGAAGCTCAAACACTATTATCGCCCGATCACATGGCAATGAATGGAAACATTTTATAAGTTAGGAGCGTCTTAGCAATTGATACCTTTCTACCTAGATCCAATTACGACTTGCTACACCTGAGAAAATCGATTTCAAAAAATAAGGTTTTGACGCCAACATTACTAGATCACATGATCCTGAGTGGAATAATTTTCTTAGTAAGATGCATCTAATCAAAGAACACATATTTATTAAGTTTCAAGTAAACCTGGCTTGACACAGCTGAAAAAAATATTGGGGCAGCCCTACCAACGAGAGGACAGATCCTCTTATAAAGAGGCGAAGACGCCCCTGAAAACAACTGTTCCTGATGGTTTCCCAAGTGCGTTTTCCTCGTAAATGCAGTTAATATTACATTCGAGTGTTTGCATACACGTGGCTGAATAAATGAAATGAGACAGAAAATAATTTAGGACAAAGGCAAAACCGATATTTAGTCAATGAATTAATGAATGAATCAATAGAAGCCAGTCTGTAAAGAATTGATATTAATAACGAGCCTCTTATTCTATTAGAGACTGCTAACTGTCCCCAAAACTGTCGGTGTTTGAACTGACCTGACTGATTATGCATGTATCACGTGTATAGGCCACATCGATGGAGCTAGGGGGCTAAAAATTTTAATATTCACTCATTATCATGTCTGTTTTTTTTAAATTCCTCCTCGGATGGTTTTTATCGAAGTTGTAAGGGGGGGATCAATTTGCAATGTACGTTTATACTACAACGATCCCTTTGTTATTGTCTGCCTGTTTTTTCTTAATTGCGAATTACGAATGCCTAAAAAAAGTGAAACGTGACTTATCCAACTCTTCAAAAATTTTAATTGATCATCCTCAATACAGCATGCTGCCAAAACACATTGGTTGCATGGTAGTTTCTATTCAGTGACCAGACCAGCTTACTCAGATATTAAGCAATTATCGTGCTTAATGATTGTACAAATTACCAAACAAAAATCAATATTGTCAAACTCAAGTCCCAATTGGAGTTGACTTACTTTTCCCACCAAAAAAACAGGAACAAGAACTGATCCTCGCCTGACTCGGGGTGGGGGGGTGGGGTCTTACCTTTCACTGTTTGTCTATAATGCGGCGTTAAACCAAATAAATTAATAAAATTGGCATTTCCGTAACGGGGCTTGAAATCACCACTGATAGTAGGTGACTTTCTTTAAACTGAGCTGAACTGACAAGTCATATATATATATATATATATATATATATATATATATATATATATATATATATATGGATTCATTCATTCTATGTATAAAAATTACAGTAATCATTTTCAGTTGAAATAGAATTAGGAGCCAAGTTAAGCCCTCAGCTTCTCATATACTGAATAACCCAGTTAAGAGTCCTAATCTTGGTTGTTATTGTTACAACGTTTCGGACGTATAACCCTCTCGCCTTCTTCAAGTGTTTTTCGTACTGTGGGAATTTTGGACCAAACCCTTTCTTTCATCCACAAAGATCGTTTTCGTTGTCCATGCTGGCGAAACATCGACCAGTGGATAAAAACCTGGATCAAGCATGATCTAAGTGGCACTTACAAGTTCAATCCCCGAGTCATGTAGTGCCAAAAAATCATATATTCTGTTTCAGCAAAAGAGCAAACAAATGTCATCACAAGGACCAACTAACTAAGAAAACTAACCGAATCGAGATACTCCACTGACATTTATCTGTTTACGTATTTCCATATGTGAGAATGAGTATGTTTACAACCCCTAGAATCAGCATACTTAGAGAATGTTCATTGAGCTGTTTTAGTCACTGAAAAACGAATCACAGGTATGACACAAACAATTTTTATTCAATATCTTTATATTCAGGCTTCATGGAATATAAGCCTAAGAAATTAGAACAATATTTAAAAGATTGGCCTTTTTTCCCAGATCAAGTAGAGGAAATAGTTTTGGAATCATCCAAGGGTGAAAGGGAAAATATCGAATCAGTTTGTAATTTGCATTTCCATAACCTGTCTAAATACTCAAATTAGTCTAACATTGGAAGTTTGAAATTGAAGACCTCAACGTGCTGTTGGACCAATTGTGGGACTGGGCAACTTGAACGGAAACAGAGCTTCCACAAGAGATTCCTTCACTGAAAAAAATGGAAAGGGTTATGAAACTCGAGAAAGAAATCCAACTTGTAGAGTGGTAGAGAATGTTGGTTGTTCCCAGTGAGTTGTGTGTAAGATGTTGCAAGTATAAACATGGCAAGAATATATAGGAAGACGTGCAGGTGGGACCAGAAGACGTCAAGGCGTCAGGATAGAAGACTCAACGCAACATGAATTGAAAATAGAAAATACACAAGAAAACAATCGGAAAGCAAATAGACAAAGTAACCGTCAGTGTTAGTGACATCATTGTACAAACCCGTCAGAATTAAAAAAAGAAAAGCCAAACAAAAACCACCACTAAAACTCCTACAGAAGAATGCAAAGTCACAATGAGCTGAAGAAAAGCCATCATGGAGTGCGAGTGATTGAATGAAAGTGATATTCAGTGACGAATCATAGATCTTCGTTTGCCAATGCAGTGATGCTGTGAAACAAGCTAATACATGATATGGTTTTGCATGTCACCTAAAAGACTAAGGGGTGTGGCAATCATTACCTCGATAATGGATGCACTGACATGCATTGAAGGTTTTGACACTTTTTCTCATTCCATCGATCAAAAATCGGTTCAGTGATGATGGAGTCATTTTTCAGGGTGGCAATTCATCTTGGCTAGGAGCAAAGAGGGTTGAATCTTTTCTTAAGGAAAGGCAGATCAACTCACTGAGATTGCCAGCAAACGGTCCCGAGCTCATTCCGATCGAAAGTTTATGGTGGAATTTTTTTAATGGTATATGACAAAGCTTTATCTTGCAAACATAATCTATCAACCGCTAATAAAGAAAGTAGGGATCAGCTGGAATTATTTTTCATTATTTTTCAATGAATCCAGGCTATCATGGAAGCCAGAAGAGGAGCAAGAAAGTGCTAATCGTGTTTGTTTCTGTTCATGATTCCATATTTTCTCCTCGGCAAAGAATGATTCTATAACTTTTTCCACTAGTTGATCTGGAAAAAGATATACCAATAATTCAAATATTCTAACCTAATTAGTTTAGCATCTAAAAATACACAAACCATGAATCAATAATACCGTCTTTCGAGAAATACTTGTTAATAATACTTGAATACTTCATAAACGTAATTAGATTAATTAATAGATTACAAATAATAAAACCACTCATAATAGATTTAAGAAGCTTCATACTTAACAATATACTTTCTAGTCAAGGTACCGGTATATTTAATGTATCTGATAATCAGTTAATTGAATGAATATCAATTAATTTTCCGATCAATCAATTGATTATTACTTGAATACATTTGATAATTGAAAAACTCATCCAGATGATGGAAGAAAAATCTCTAATATTCACACACCGCCAAATGACGTCACTGGAAAACTAATGGCAACCAGAAAAACATTAAACAAACAGTAAACAACGAATGCCGAATGTAACAATAAAAACGAAATAGTAAAAATACCCATCAAACAAGATACATCTCTACCATGGTAAAGAGTAGTATAACTCCACCCAGATATTGAAAATGAGAGATTGGGCTGCCGAAAGCACTTTATCATTTGGAAAATATCTATAAATCATTGAAACCAAAGATCTGTATGAATAGGAGAAAAGATGCTGCCAAAATAAGCATATATACACAGAGGTGTGCGTAGGATATATATATATATATATATATATATATATATATATATTGTGTCATCCACAGACAGCTGTTTCGATGTATTACATCTCTTCAGTGTGGCCATAGACTTTTCATTATCCCATCCAGTATCGCGAGTAACCTTCACTTCAGACCCACAGGCCGATATCCTACCTCTGGACTACGGAACTGGACTGTCAGTAAGGCTGAATTTAAACAATATATTTGTTTACACGGAAATCCTTCATCCACCAGAGTGCTCTATTCTTACGGATGTGTGTGTATGTGTGTGTCTGTGTCTGTGTCCCTCTGTGTCTGTGTGTCTTTGTGTGCATGTATGTGTATGTGCGTATCTGTGTATATACACACGTATGTTCAGACATATAGTGCAGTTTTACGCCGTAGACGTGATTTTACCAATCGGCGTAGAGTGCTCGTACTGTTATTCGACAACAGGTCTGTTTGGCAAATACCAAATGTTCGAAAACCAAAAGAGAGACAAGAAACCTTTGAAAAAACACACGGAAGACAGAAAAGTGTATCTATAAAGAATTATTTACACCAACCGGCGTCACTGTTCTTAAGAATGGTAGATTGTAATGACTGGTTTGGAGATTGTGTAACGCCTGCTTACCTGGCGGGGTTAGTATTTGGTAGTCTAGCCTTCACATTGAATTGAGAGACAAAGCTATCGGCTGCAACATTTGATAAATAGATAGATAAATTAAATGGTTAGTCACTCAATAGAAACTGTTTTGGCAGCATACCGTATTGGAGATGATCAATTAAAAAAAAGTAAAAAAGGGGTTACTTCTCACACGCAAACAAAAAGACCAATTGTGCATAACTTACATTGCAGATCAATTTTCGGGTAATTCAAAAAACAAAAAAATGTATTTTCAAGGGATAAAAAGAGTAAATGTTTAATTTTTCAGTCTTCTAGCTCTATTGATGCAGTCTGTATGCATGATACATACATAACCAGCCAGCCAGCTGGCTGCATCAATTCAAAAACTAAAGAAACCTATGTTGACAGTTTTGAAATAGATAGATAGATAGATAGATAGATAGATAGATGGATGGATGGATAGATAGATAGATAGACTAAAAACAACGAATTGAACGTCTTTCTTTCATACCTCAAATCTATGCAGTGAAATTAAGCCAACTAGGAATAGAGTCAGATCATTTGTTCTCTTAAGAAATTCGAGGCGCCTGACTGCCTCTATTTCTGAAACGTTTCCGCTATCATAGATCTGCCTGCAGAGTACATCAATAGAGAATTGTGTGTGTTTGATCTATTTGCGTAAATATCGGAACACATATGAGTAGATATTTGAGGCCAGTTGTGCAGCTTTGATATAACTTTGCAGCCAATCAGAGAGAACCTTACTACGCCTGCGTTAACAGATGTGGTGCTTTACTGCTTATGTACGGTTTGACGATTGCATTTGCAATGACCCACATCTCGTGCAGAATTCGTTCAGCTTCTCTTTTCACCCTTACTTGTCGGATCCCCCTGACAGTCTAGCTTTGGTTTTCTGCTATTTCTTGCTATACCATAAGAAAATTCAGATAGTGTTGAATATTACAGGGATCGTGACGTAGCAGCTGCTAGCGATTCGGGAAGGGACTTTTCAGACTCTTTTGAAATGTAGAGGGCATGCTGGGATGAATATGTGATGCCCAAAGGAGGGCATACCACCAATACATCCTCCCTATAGTCACCTATGGAGCTGAAACATAGAAGACGGACCCGTAAATTGAGTACCACGCAACGTGCACGTGAAAGAATCATGCTCAACCTCACATGGAGAGATAATAAGACACCACAATACATTCCGAAGATGACTGGAGTCAGGGACATCATAGAATCCATTCGGAAACTCAAATAGCAATGGACTGGCCATATAGCAAGAATGGTAGACAACCGGTGGACTTTGCAACTCATGACATGGATCCCCAGAGATCACGCGCGCAACCGAGGCCGGCAGAGTATTAGATGGAGAGACGAGCTCGACAAATTCAGAAAGTACTGGCTCTGCGACGCCCACGATAGAGAATTGTGACGAATCCTGGGGAAGGTCTATGTCCAACATTGGACGTCAAGAGATTGATGATGATCATGATGATGATGATGATGATGATGAATGGAGGACACTTTGAAGGGAACTGAGGCGCCATTACCCGGGGTAGGCAAGAAAGGCTTTGAGAAGTCGACTTAGGTACACAACACTTGATTATTCGTCTTTGAAAAAGTATTTGTGGTGGTTCGAAAGTGACAAATATCTGTCACCGCTTTTTTTACGTTTTTCTTTTTTTCGGGAGAGTCGTTGTTTATTTGCACATGTTTGAAATTGAACACGCACAAGACATACGACTATCTTAAGAGATCATTCAAATGACGATGAAAGAGGATCTCATCACAGTCCGACACAAGTCGTCTTCATGCATTAGGTAAATCAGCCACCATTTAGAGTCAAAATCAATCTTCAGCTCTCGAGACCCACTTGTATTCAGCGTTGTGTGTGTGTGTGTTTGTTTGTGTGTGTGTGTGTGTGTGTGTGTGTGTGTGTGTGTGTGTGTGTTTGCGTGTGTTCGGTAGATCGTAGCAGCGTGGAACTCAGAGCTACCATGAATGCCGATTTTTGTGTGTACACCGTCTACATTTAATTAAACCCACCCGTATACATATGGTCTAGAAAACTTTACAGCTTTAAACACTAAACATTAAAAAAGACTTTCTCAATTGATTTTTGTAGGTCAATTCAGACACTCATTTCCCAATATCTGTCAATGCAATTTATATAATCTTCGAAAATATTTTCTCCCTGCTTCCCCCAGACTTTGTTATTATTGCACGATGTATAAATTTGTTAAATCAGTTGTCTACCATGTGGTTATTTCAGGAAATTTTAAAAATAAAACAGTTTTATTTGATATATTTGATGTATGGCTATGAAGAAGACAGTGCAAGACGTTTTAGCATGCTTGACACCATTGTTCTCTCTAAGCTCTGTGTGTGTGCGTGTTCACTTAGGTTTTGAAACCAAAGGAGAAAAGAGATCAGCATGCTCACAACAGGTAGATGTAGATAGCTTACTGAGATTTGATTGAAAAAAATTGATTCCTTATGCCAAATTCAAAAGTGCACACATAAATTCTTTTCACAGGAAAATAAATGTCAGAACATAAGAATTTTCTGCCCAGTATATGCATTGGTTATCATTTTAATGCAATGTGGTAGTGACATTAAGTTATATTTCTTAGTTTTGAGCTACTCCTGATTGAATGAACGTGTGTGTAAAGTGATGGGCGCTTTTTCTTTCTTTATTTATTTTTTTTCTAATTTGAACAATAAACGATCTTGGAGACCCGCCAGATTGAGTGGAATCCTGTTTTTCATTTAGAATATACTTTTTCGAAACTTCTCTGAAGTTGCGATTGGTTTAAGGGAGGAATTCCTGAGCCCAAAGTTATGCCACGTGTAGTACCTGTGCATCAAATCGGGAAAAACATCCACAAAAGACAATATCAAATCAAGGCGATATTTTACGTCGACAGACGATGACTATATTGAAAAAACGCAAGTATGTCTTATTCCAGTATATATTTACTTAGTATTACTTAGTTTGACACTAAGCCACAGCTGTTGAACACCCAGTGAGGATCGAAATCATTACAGTAGTAATGGTCAGCATCACAAGCTAAGTTAACCATTACTACTTTGATTGTGAAACTAAGGATTTTGGGAAAATACTGAAATGTTCAGGAATTTCACTAAACACTTTGGGATTTCACGAAATCACTAGTTTTACAATATTACTAGACAACAGTTATACATCATTGTTATCTGATCGACACACGTCTATCAGATAAGGATGATGCCAGAGCGGAACGGCAAATAGTTTCATGATAAACTTGTCACCTTTTCTCGATTTGATTATTTCAGATAACGTAAATTACGTTTATTCAGTAATCCGTGCAGTTCAGCAATCTGGTAATCTCTTTCTGGTTCTATTCTTGTCTGAATTTCTGAGATGAAAAAACATCATTACTCGCTAGACTCATATAAATTTCACGGTGTTGACAACTAAGATATCACTATCACTCATTTCTACAATCGAACTCCAGTCCAAGTTGACTTTTTCCTTCCCAATAACAACAGCAACGAAAACAATCCTCACTTAATATAGGGGAGTAAACTCATCACCTTTTGTCTATAACGTTCTGTTTAACCAGACCTACATGCAAAACTAACATTTCCCAACCGTGATTTTAAATCACGACCAAGTGAATGGTAGATGACTCCTTTACCGAATGAGCTAAAATCTTATAGATCAACGAATTGAATTAATGTACACAATATAAAAGCTGCAGTAATCATTTTGCCATCTTTGCCTTTTTCAATCAAAAAATATCATTTTATTAAAGTAATGTATCGCCTATAGAGTGTATTAATAAGTGTGATACAATGCCAAGGCAAATGAAACTAATACATCAATTGTCATTTCTTTCTGTTACCTTTGCTTATATTCCTGTGGTCTACAACTACTATAATAATTTTTAGGCTTCGGACTCATGAGGGAAAGTTGAGTACCTTTTACTGCAATTTAAACCAAAGCGCCTTTTTCCATTTTTATCCATATCCGTTGTACATAATCTTGAGAGTATAAAAGTCCCCGAAAGTAATAGAGTGGTGGGGTGGCAATTAGTTGATTATTTAGACAGTCAACTCCGAAGAATCCAATTTTCTTTCATTTAAAATATAAAATTCTCAAAAAGTTATATAGTTTCAGTAATTACGTGCCCCCAAAACCCGTGTAGCAATTTTCATTCTGATCTGTTTTGCAGTTTCAAAGTCCAATAGTTTCTGCGTGTTGACGTTTGATTATTTACAAATGGAAGCAATCAGATCGAGTGTCTTTCCAACATTATCGCCAAATTATAGCAAAATCGGTCAAGTTTTTAGAAATTTCTCCAGTTGTAAACAAAAAGACCGTTTTCTCCTATAAAACTTAAACAAATAATCGGAACGGCCATAACTCTCCCCGGTAGAATATCTGTCTACAAGCCAACCTAAGAAAAAATCATTCTTCATTATATTTCAGTATATCAAAATATAAAGATATCCAATTGAGAAATCGGAGACAACGACAACAACAGATAACCAGAGTGAATGATAGTACCCCACCCCCAGGGGCAAAAAAACGCAATATGCTTTAGCATGGACTGTGGAATGAGAACTACTACCCCTGTTGGTTGAGTAAGTGTTCAGTTCCAAATTCTGGTAGGTTACTGAATATGAGAGACCGAAGGGTTCGACGCCCAAAACGTTGTGACAATAGCAACCAAGATGAAGACACCAATTCGAATAAATCAGGGTATGATAATGTGTTTAATGTGTTTTTAAACTTACGAAGAGATTAAATACGTTCAGACGCAAGTCTGTGAGTCTTACAAAAACGTAGATGTAAATATATTGCGACTAAGACTGATTTCGACATTTTTCAATATAATACGGAATCACACAATGGTTTTGAGAAGGGTCATCAACATTCGAAGAGTTTTTTTGTCGATTGAACTCCTTTTGGTTGTTCGTATTGTTAACACAACGTTTCAACCGACCCATCCTCCATCTTTCTACAGGCGTACTGTCCGAAAACTTCTGTTTACCACCATTAATTCGTATTATTCATCAAAATTCGGCTGTAGAATGGATCGATCGAAATGCTGTCTTAACAACACAAACAACAAGAAGCACTTCAATCGCCCGACACATTCTTTGAATACAAAATTATTTCTGCCTCCTTATACTGCCTGTGCGCAAAAAGTAGTTATGGGAGAGTGATCTTTGTAAGAGCTCAGCCGCCCACTTTTTTCTCAATCAACTATGGCTGCACGCCATATTTGTAAAGATATCTGATCACTGGAGAGAGTACAGGGAGAAGCGATTCATGTCTTTCCCAGGAGCAATAGCGCAGACTGAACGAGCAGCTCAAGCCTAAATTCAAAATTGTTTTGTCCACTCTTTTTAGACACCAGTTACAATAACACTGGCCCGCATCCATAGGTCAGCTTGTCCACTCTTTTTAGGCGCCAGTTATAATTACACTGGCCCACATCCATAGGTCAGCTAATGAAGTTAGAGAAATACCATAAAAGTGAAACACGGTGCATAACGACCGACTTGAAATCGTTTGGCATGGATAGAGATGTTGAAGAGTGCTGTGCCAATGTATTTAAAGCGTAAAATATAGTTTTGATGCATAATACCAGCTATGACTTACGGATGCAGAACATTGATATTAACAAAACGGACTGAGAAACAATTTAGAATGACACAGAGAGCCACGAGCAAAAGCAATACTAGGAATAACTATAAGGGACAGAAAATGAGAACTAGAATAAAGGATACTATACAAATAATTAAACAACAAGAATTGAGATGGGATGGACACTTAGAAATAGGAGGCGTCAACAGAGGCTAACTGATTGGTGTCCATGCAACAGTAGGGGAAAGACCAGACTCAAGATGGAAGGATGAGATAGAAAGGTTTTCTTGCAAGACATGACAGTGTCGTCTTGGGAGCAGACGAAAAAGGCCTTTGTCCAGCAGTGGACTTAAAATGGTTGATTATAGATAGATGTATTGGTCCGAGAAGCACATCGGAGCGCTCAGTAAAACGTCAATTTCGCAGCTCCGCCATGGGTTAATGGTGTGTACTGAGTTCGATACTGACTGGGTGTCCACTACTTGTGACAGCGTGCTCAAACTGACCTAAGCTTTGTTGATAAACAGTTAACAGAGTTAGCTGAATGATAAGCTACTAGGGTTACTAAAGTATTTTTTTTGCCCTGATCCATGCTATCTAATCTCCAGTGGTCCTTATCAGTGATTACTTGGATACAGTCTACAGAAACGCCCCCTCTCTCTCTCCCTCTCTCTCTCTCCCTCTCTCTCTCTCTCTCCCCCCCTCTCTCTCTCTCTGTTTTTTTTATTCATTTATTTCCATCACTCTATCTCTTTTTCACTCTTTCCCTCGCTGTTCGATTTATTCCATCGCTGCTGATCAAATAAGTAAGCCTTTTCACAAGAACATCATTATCCATTGACGACACTCACACATAAAACTAGGCTAGATTCAGACCTAGTAAGGCCCTAGGCTGTGGCTAGCGACAAAGGCCTTGTTTGGCCTTTTCTAGTTTGCTATACTACAGCATAGGGCCCCAAACTACGATGCCTACTCTACTTATGCGTGAATCTAACTCGAGCTAGCTAGATAGCTAGCGGCCTCTGTAGGGAAAGATAGATAGATAGATAGATAGATAGATAGATAGATAGATATGAACAGACTGAGATAGATAGATAGATAGATAGATGGATAGATAGATATGAACAGACTGAGATAGATAGATAGATAGATGGATGGATAGATAGATATGAACAGACTGAGATAGATAGATAGAGAGATAGATAGATAGATATGATTATAGATGCTGTGATAGAGAGATATATGGATAGATGGATGTAATGCATAAACCCAACTCTTGCAACATAGCTAGCTAGCGACCTCTGTAGAGATAGATAGATAGATAGATAGGTAGATAGATAGATAGATACATACATACATGCATACATACATACATGCATACATACGTATGGTTATGAAAACTGCGATATATACACATAGATACATGGAAATGACGGCTGCAATAGATAAATATAGAGGCTGTGATAGATAGATAGATAGATAGATAGATAGATAGATAGAAAAGACTGTGAAGGATAGATAGATAGATATATAGATAGATACTTACATACATTGCTAGACAAATAGAAATATAGATAATGCATACGTGTGTATTAAAATATTTTTTGTGGTTATACACATGTCGAAAAAGCCATGAAATGACCATTAAATCGTCAAAAAAAAGAGTCAGAAATATATAAGGACGGATGAAGCAATAAACTAATCTTGCACACTAATACTGATCTGCTGTCA
Organism: Thysanoteuthis rhombus; assembly: GCA_963457665.1. NCBI lineage: Eukaryota > Metazoa > Mollusca > Cephalopoda > Oegopsida > Thysanoteuthidae > Thysanoteuthis > Thysanoteuthis major. The sequence goes on from OY735233.1 coordinate 3,889,827, forward strand.
TTTCGATCCTCATTAGTTGTATTACATTTACTGTTTTGTGCAGTACAAAGCTAAGCTGGGTAAATATTTATATGTATATATTATTCGTCTAACGAATCATAAAACCATGTAATGAGTTCGATCCTCGATGGGGGTACTGCTCTTGAAGCTTAATGTTAAACTGAAAAAAAAAAAAACATTTTAGATATCAAGCATATTCTGCTTTATAATATATTTACCAAGTTTAACTTAGTTTGACACAAGGCAACATTAGTGGGGAAACTACAGGAGATCAAATTTATTACAGGGTTTAAGGTCAACATCACAAGCTTGTTAACCCCATTACGACACGGATCGTAAAACTAGGGATTTCGTGAAATTTTCTTAAATGCTGAGGAATTTCACGGAATCCCTGGTTGTGACGATCAATCCCAGACGCAAAGCAATGATAAGGAAGCTTGTGTCGCAGATCATTACATTATGTTATGAATTCAATTTTCACGAGGTGCTCCTCTGTTTATTGTCAAGCTTTGTAAATACTTATGTCTGTGTGTGTTCATGGGCCTCCACGGGTTTATGTAGTACCAGTTGAGAAAATTGATTTTTTATATTTCTCTATCAAATCACGTAGCCCCAAAAATGGCCCACCCGACCAACCAGACAAGTCGACTACAGATTTTTCTCTCTTTGTGTGTGTGTGTGTGTGTTTATGTGTGTGTATGTGTGTGTGTGTGTGAGTGCTCTTAATTATGTTTTGGGGGTTAAAACCTTGAAGATTTTTCAAAAAAGGAACTTTAGGGGTCAATATAATCATTTTAGGACCAACAATGCCAATATTTGTGCTGGTATGTTTTCATAAATAAATTTCCTTTTTTTAGATCATGAGTTCTGGTACACGCGCAGGATACAGTGATTCATTTATGCTAGATTCGGATATCATATTTATCATCATTTTGATGATTACATGCGACTAGATAGATAGCCTAATATTCATCCGGATACAAACACACATGTACACATACATACACACATATATAAGGCACGCAATTGTTGTTCCTATCAATGGATAGATAGACAGACAGACAGACAGACAGATAACTAGGTGTAGACATATTGATAAGCACGTATATATCACGTTTACACATACACATATATATAAATACACACTCTACACACACACAAACATATATATATATATATATATATATATATATATATATATGCATATACATACATACATACATACATACATACATACATACATACACAAACACACACACTCATATATATATATATATATATATATATATATATATATATATTCACAAGTTTAATTCATTTAAGGGGTTTGGCATCTTGCCCGAATTAAATGCTGGCCATCAATAGCGTCCTAGCAGAAATAAAGCAAAATTACGCACAGTGTACTTCACTAAAAAACAAGAAGCTTGGATCGAGATTCAAATTTTTAATAGTTATGAAACTTTGATGGTCTTTATTTTCACTCCTTTATATTCTTTCCCCTTCCTTGTTAATCTTACATAAGTATTTCGTGATATGTACTCTCCCCTAAAGAATTGTTAGGGAAGTACTTTCAATTCTCATAAAAGAGTCTCAACTTGCGAAGTGACAAAATCTATGTCAGTGTTGGCTATGTTGATATCGGTAGTTATAGCTTTTAACATTTGCGTGATAGCTACACTAGTAGTGTTATTCGACATGCAGAAACATTTGCATATCACATCAGTGCATGTATAAACAAATATTTCTTCTGGCTCGTTGCTACCAAATATACATTCTCAGGCTGTAATTTCTATGTCGAATTTCTCTGTAAAAAATGTTGGAAATAGAAACAGTTTTACTTTCATACAAATCAACTAATACATACAACAGAATTCACTTATTAAATGAACAGAGTGATTTTGTTGGTTCTTTGTCTGTATTCCCGGACTCTTCTACTTAAAAGTGAGAATGTCCGTGATGGAAATACCTCTTACCCAACAT